>BPLR01006824.1:0-133843 GCA_021605095.1 Caerostris extrusa
TGCTGTATAAATAAAATAAATTTAACATTCTAATAAATTATAAAACTAAACCTGGCATTCACGACCTGCATACTACATTTACCTCAAGTGAAAAATGAATAAATAACTATTGCTCTAAAAATTTTAAAAGTCTCTGTCATATGAGGATTTTCTCTAATGTTCAAAACTTGTAAGGGTTTTCTCTAATTTTGAACCGTATTTTAAAAGAATCAATGCTGTAGGAATTTGTGCGTTATACAGGTTGCTGTGTTAAAAAAAAAAAATTCTGCAAGGTTTTTATAACAAGCAATGGTTAATTCGACAGAAATTGTGTGTCATCTATGAGGAAAAGAAAATAAGAACTTTGAGATGTTTTTCTCCTATGTTTGTGGGTATTAATTAACCAAGTTTTACCAATCCTAACTTTTTTTTTTTTTTTTTTTTTTGTAATGCATTCAATAGTTTTTTAATTACGTAAAAGGAAAGAATAAAGGACTAAATACTGTATCATTGTAAGGAAATCGCCTTCTGTTTTTTTATTTTTAGATGAAAAATTTTATTTTAACAATAAAACAGACATTAAAAAAAGAATATTATTGTAGGCAACTTAAGATAATATTGACCATTTTTCATGAATAAAACAAACTAATATTTAAAGTACACGGCCTATCTCTATCACAAAGTACATGAAGGACATACTAAAGTACATATACTAATGACTGAGTGCATATGATTTGATATAATTAACCACTGCCGAAACTTGTTTAAAACTTCTGACATATCAAAGCATTTTACACACAAAGACAGGTAATGAATTATGCAATGCACGTTTAATAGTTTTTGAACCACAGTCATTTTCTGAGGCCTTTCGTACGAGACCAATGATGCATTTTTTCCCACATATGTTTTTGCCACCCTCACACTTTAACTTTTTCTATTGAAGATTGTTTTTCTGAACAGCATTTTCGATCTTTTAAAAATATCTTCTCCACTGGTCGTGCAGTGAATGCTGTAAACGTCCAAGAAGCTCTTCATTTACTTCCTAATTTTTATCTATCCTTCAAATACTAGTGTGTGAAGCAAAGATTGGTTTGGTTTGTCTCTCTATGGTCATTTTGTGCACACTTTTATGCTAATTAGACCGGGACCTATAGTTTAAAGTGGATTCAGAACCACTAACAAACATCCATGCCACCTCCTGGATTCGAATCTTAGTAGAGCAAAAGAGTGTCGATTTTTGTCATACAATTGAGCTAATATCATTTCTACAACATCATTTACTCTTCGAGCCACAGTGCTTGCTTGCTGACAAACGGACGCTTTTAAATAGATTAACTTTTTCTGTACAAATTTCTTCTGCTGCTACAATCCTTGATTAATTTGCTGTTAATAGATTGTTTCCTATGTTTCTCTATTAAATGAGCCACGCGGAAACTAGCACGAGTTGCTGCTTCTTGTTCAACATTTATTTTCTCAAAAACAATCGTTGATGTTTCAAGCGGCGTTTTAAGTTTCATATTTTTCTAAACATAGGCTACCTGTAAATGTGGAGTAATTATGAGAATGCTTAGTCTCATAATGGCATTTATATTGTATTCTTAAAGATACTATTGATTATTGGCGTGATATTATTTCATTTTAAATTATACATATTACCTTATTACTTGACTCAGGCACGAAATATTGATACCTGTAATGTACGTCTGTTGTTTCCCCGGACTGGTTTCGTAAATGTCTTCTTCCATGTTTTATAAAAATATGTACACTTTTATTTACAATCAACGTAGTTAATAAATTTCATTAATCTTTCCTCACAATTGTTAATTAAACAATTAGATGAAGACTAGATACAAATTTATATTCAACATGCCAGTTGAAATTCTTATTAAATTTATCTCAAACGTAATTCAATTGACCCACACGCCAATTCACGATATACTTACTATGTTTGTCGCGCGCACGATCAAACTGTAGCTGTAATAAGAGGTAAGTTTCTCTGTGCTGCAGTGGCAACAGGGAGACGAGAAAAGAAAATGGATGACACGGTTGTGTTCAAGAAAATGGCGAAAGAAAAAGCCTGTTATATGTAATATGTGCTGTGATGTTTTGATTAAATATATCTTATTGATGTTTTTCTTCAGGTTGTCCTGTATGAACAAAACTCCCTACATTCATTTCACAATGAATCCTAAAAGGAAACAACATTTCTGGCGCCCCCGGGTTTTATTTTGGAGTATGATAACGGTAAGTTTTGAATTTCCGTTTTGAGTATGATAACGGTAAGAAATTTGAATTTCCGTTTTGAAGTTATGATATAGTTATTATAATGCAGGAAAATTAAGATATTAAAGATGGAAATAGAGACTTGAATTTCCATTTCGAAGTTATTGATATAGTTATATATTTACCATTGTATGCATGAACTAATTAAGATAGTAAAGAGGGAAATTATTAAACGAAATAAAACAACACAGCGCTGCATTTACAAAAGTTTACACCAAATTAGAGTGTGTTGATAAATGAAAATGCTAATGCAGGACAAATTGAACTGTGTTTACATTTGCTTAAGAAAAAAAACGGACTCATTAGAGTTAACACATAATGAGTATTTGGATGCTTTAACCGATGAAACAAAAATTCATAACTGAATTTAATATTGTAGAAGAATATAGAGAAAAGGCCTTGATCATGGAATTTAAATCTAAACGAGTATTAGAGAAAATTAAGAGCAAACAAAATAATAACGAAAGTAGTAATTTTGGCGATAATTCTCATTTGGCGGTGTGCGAGAATCCGTATAAAAAATACTTCGCCACGACTTCCTGAATTAGAACTGTATAAATTTGGCGGTGAATTAAGAGACTGGTTAACCTTCTGGAATCAGTTTAAAAGCATACACGAAAATAAAAATTTAACTAATTGTGATAAATTTCATTACTTAGTTCAGTCGACAAAAATTAAGTCAGAAGCTAGAGAGCTTATTGAATCTTTTCCTATTACTGATGAAAACTATCCTTTGGCGATAGAAAGCTTAACTGAAAGATATGGACGAAAAGAACGTTACTATGAAGAATTTCCTAAAGAATTGCAAGATAGATTTTATATCGATAACTGTGTAACTAGTGTGCAAAATAATGCAGAACTAGAAATATTCGTAGAATCTGCAACTAATGTAATGAAAGAAGGAATGCTTGATCGCAGAGGATGTGAAAGTTCTGCCCTCTCTGCATCTTCAGAAAGTACAAGATCAAAAGTATTAGGACTGATTTGGGACAAAAATTTAAATGCCTTAGAAATAGACACAGAATATTTGGAATTTGATGAAAGAGAAAAGATAACTAAAAGGGAAATACTTTCACTGGTTAGTCCAGTGTTTGATCCCATAGGTTGCCTTGCACCTGTTATGATTCAACCTAAGATTTTATTGCAAGCCACTTGGAAGGCCAAAGAATCATGGGATGAGGAACTAAACAATGAAATAAAGATGAGTTTTTTGAAATGGAGAAAACAATTGAAATACTTCAAGAATATAAAAATTCCCAGATGGTTAGGTGTGATGAAGGAATCCAATTTAAGTATCCATACTTTTGTCGATGCCAGTAAGACAGCTTATGCGGCATGCATTTTCTTAAGAAGTGAATTTAGAGTTAACGAGATTTGTTGGAAATTTAACCCACTCTCGTCTCCATGGTGGGGAGGAGGGTATTAAAAAAGCTGCTAGGAAGAGTACTGGAAAAATATCAGGAAAAGATGGAATCATCAGACTTGTGAAACTGGGAACTGAAAAGGGAAACATATTAAGATCAATCCAGCGACTGTACCCTAAAGAACTGACGCCAAACTATGAGCAAGTCACACCGGAAACTCAGAAGGTTCGGGAAGTGGTAACTGAATACCCTGAGCTTAATACTGACTCTAATGAAACTGTCCCCGTGTCTCGCTCAGGCCGAGAAATAAAACCAGTTAAAAGATTGGATTTATAAACTTTTTGAACTTTCTATATTTGAGCTTTAAAACATTGATATCAATTTGTATTCCATTATTCTGAAATATTTGTATTGTTATTTGTACGTTTTGTTATCTCAAATTGTCTGAATATTTTTTTATGTTTACTATTTTTGAGTTTGTATCCCCAAACTCAAGGTGGGAGAATGTCGCGCGCACGATCAAACTGTAGCTGTAATAAGAGGTAAGTTTCTCTGTGCTGCAATGGCAACAGGGAGACGAGAAAAGAAAATGAATGACACGGTTGTGTTCAAGAAAAGGGCGAAAGAAAAAGCCTGTTATATGTAATATGTGCTGTGATGTTTTGATTAAATATATCTTATTGATGTTTTTCTTCAGGTTGTCCTCTATGAACAAAACTCCCTACATTCATTTCACAATGAATCCTAAAAGGAAACAACAATGTTGAACTGTTTTTATGTTAGCTCTCTCCCTTGAAATCTACCTCACATCTTCTCGAATTCTTTCTAATCTTCCTCGCTATTGTGTCATTGCCACGAGGGAAAGGGGTAACAACCTTTTTCTATCCCTTTCAGAGGTTCAGTTTCCTATCCCCTACGGAAATTGCAATTTCTGCACTGAGATTTCAACGTGACATACACTACAAATACACCCATTGTTTTTAAATGTCATGCTCTCCCTATCTATATTTGGTTTCTTTTCTACATTTATACAAATCCGCACAAAATACACGTAATTTCAAGTCAGTATAATGCAATTGTCGCTCCAAACTCAAAATTTAGAACTGTTCCAGCTCGGTTGGATCCCTGTATTTATACCACGCATACCCGAAACATATTCGAAAGTATTCGTATCTTCCAGATAAGCGATCACGCAGCAGAACTTTTCCAGAACATACTCTAGCTCTTCTACTCATTACAAAATGACTCTGTATAGTCAACTAGACAAGAATAATTGCAGTTTAATTCTACAACTCCCCAGAAAATGGCGTTGTACGTACCGTAAGATGGCATCTCCACCGCAATGACATGGACTTCACTTGCCCGTTTGTACCAACCGAAATTGCAAACGAAGTCCACCTCCCTGCGCCATAGATACCGCACTCGTTAGGTAGTTTCAAAACGGGAATTTGCTCGTAGTTCAAAAGAACAGTATGTTGGTATGGTGAGCTAGCTAAATCTTGGCTCTTGGTACTTAGGAGAGGAGTCAGTGTGAACTCAGGCTAAAAAGTTTCAGAACCTTGCATCAAGCTTTGCCAATGTTTAAATGAAAAAAAGCATTCTTTTTCTAAAAATTTAAAATTCAATTTCTTGTAATTTGATGTTCAAGTTCTTTTTCAATGTTCAATTTCATATGGTTATATGCGTGGAAATTTTTAAAAAAAATATTCACACTAAGAACACTTTTACTGTTATCTAAAAGGAAAAAAACATTTTTATTTTACAACAGACTTATAAAATGTGAGCATATTGATAAAACATGTTTTTAAATAACTTTACAAGAAATAGGACATTCAATTGCGTTTCTAAACTTTAATTCTGTTCCATATATATTTGCATTATTACACATTTCCTGCCTATAATCAGCCTAATACAAGTTAAAAATGTTAGAATTTCTTGGTGTGGATTGAAGGACACAGCGTATAATATATGGATTGTTTCTGGATTTTTTTTTTTTTTTTTTTTTTTTTTTTTGGAAAAATTTGTTTTAGAACTGTCACTTCATTTCTGCCGAAAATAAAAGATGCTGAAAAAATGGTTTTTTGTTGAAGATAATAAATGGGATTTCGGTGTAAGAAATAAATAAACCAATCTGTATTAAATATATAGAAAAAATGGTCGATGAAGGTTCAAGAAGTTCATGAAGAAATTCGTACGTTTACGAGAGAAAGAGGTAAGATGTGACACACATTATACGAGAATATGCAAATTGATTAAGAAATGGCTTTGAGTGAAATAACAGGTAAAAATTAAAAAGGCTTTACAGAGGGTTATATTTATATTTAAATATGACTCCGATCAAGATTTTTATCTCTTCAGTAAATTCGAAGACTACAATAAATAAATAAATGGATTTGTTCCTTTGAGAATCAAATAGTTAAAAATTTAAAACTTAAATGAATTTTTTTATTATCTAGTAATGGATTCTTTTTTTTTTTTTATCTTATGGTTTATTTTATTTATTCTTACTTGCTTTATTTAAAGGAGTATGCAAGGAATTCATTCTCTTTAGTTTTACTATATCTCTGATTTGTATATACACCTGATTCTGTTTTTTTACAAGATAGATTACGTTTCAGAAGAATATGTGTCAAAAAATGTATTGCATCTACGGAAAATATAATGCTGGTTCCAGTCCTAAGAAATAAGAAAAATAGAATAAACCATGAGTTTTCATGTTAAGTTAATGTTTAATGTATTTATTAAGTTTCATGTTTAATGTTATCTTAAACATTTTATTTCATAAAAGTTGCACATGGATGATACAAAATAAATTCTCATTTGAAATGAAAAAAAAAACATGTTACTAATTCATGAACACAAAATTCTGTCTTATTAGGAAGGACATTATCAGTGTCTTGTTAGGAAGGACGGGATCTTTGTTTGTAATACATTTGGGCCAAGTAGCTTTCCAACCTGTTTTCAAAGTTGACAGCTGTAATTCAGCTAGCGCTAATTCAATGAAATTGAATTAGCGCTACAATCCATAATTGAAAATTTCTTGCACACATCAATGACTGTTAGTGTTTCATCGCTCAGTTTGTCCAAAATGGATTGAAACGTTCTCTTTTACGTAGTATGTTTTAAATGTTACAATTATACCTTGATCTAACGTTTGTATCAAGGATTTAGTATTAGGCGGCAGAAAACAAAATTGCACGTTTGGATGTTTTAAGACCGAATGGAGGGGAAACATTGTCAATAATCAAAAGAACTTTAAATTCGAGACTCGTGACCAAAATGCTTTTTCTACAGACGTCATACCTTCAGTTGCAAGGCGATCTAAAATATGAATTTTAATATCCAAAGAGATAGGGGCCTGAATGGCCGAGTGGCTAGCGCTCTGGTGCTCGGTACCACAAGTTTCGGGTTCGAGTCCCGGTGGTGCCATGGATGTTTGTAGTGGTTCGGAATCCACTTTAAACTGTAGGTCTCGGTCTAACAGGATCGTAGAGCGTTGCGGGGGCATTGTTACTCCGCGTCCGTGGCTTATCTTCAAGCTACACGCGCCCCCTGGGTAATGCAAAGTGAGTACGTCTGTGCAGCGCATGCCTTAAGGCATCCAAGACCAACCTGTCTAAGTGTTTGCCAGCTGCATTAGAAAGAAGAAAAATATCCAACGAGATCGCTTTCCTTCTTCGCCTATCCCCAAAGTCCAGCAGGGGCTAGACCAGGTCCATGAATCCAAATACACGAAGAAAGTCCAAGACCATCAACGAACTGTCAAGGAGATCCTGACATCTGAGCCCTAGGCACTCCAAGATGCGAGATGGTGAAGCCTGCTCAGAGGAGCACTTGGTGCAGGTGTCGAAAGCTTTCAAACCTTCTGAGAAAGTCACAATGCCTGTCACAATTAAGTGCCAAAGTACCGCCAGGTCGATGGCCCCGATACCACTGGGGGAGAAGATCAAATTGTTTTTCCATTTAACTTAGCTTGTGAGTAAATCTCTGTGTAGGTAAGGGGCTCAAGTGGAACCAATACCTGACTATCACCCGCTTTGACCAATGCATCTGCCGTTTCATTCCCGTCAAGGTCGACATTGTCTTCATGGATGGGGTAATGTGCAGCTTCCGTTGTCTTACGTCTAGAGTACCGGTGATGGAAGACTGACTCAGCTCCGATGCATGCAGACCTTATCTGGGCATAATGGAACGGCCTTCATATCGTGGGTGTCCTCCCAGGAGATTACTATCCCGATGTACTTCACCCATTCCGCCCAGGTACACCCTCTCGCCGGCTTTGAGGCTGCCTTCAGGACTTGAGGCGGGATCGCTTTCCCTTTTCGCTTTTGTTACAGATGAATTAAATGACATTATGTAAGGGCCACAGAAAAATATTTCAATTATAATTAATAAAATAAAGATTTATAAACATCAAAAGGTATTTTCATTTTGGGCACCACTCAAAATGCAGATAAAGCAGACAAAATTCCATATTGAGTTATAAAATTCGGGAATTCCCACAAAGGGAAATCGAATTACATTCTTTGTTTCCAGTGTCGCAGTTAAAATAAAAGTAAAGCAAAAATTACTTCTTAGAATTTGGGTCGATCGTGTTAAATCAAAATAAGTCGTGTAAAAAGGAAATTAATTTTTTTCTTCTAATTCGTGTTAAATCCATATTGTGTAAAAAAAGTTGAATTGAGTGCATCTTCCGTCCGGTTTCCATTATCGTAAATTTATAGCATGTTATTTTTTATATAAATATGACATAAAGCTTTTAAAAATTGAAAAATATTATGTATATTTAAAATAAAAAAAGTAATTTAATAGTGGGATATCTTAACTCACATTGACATTTGAAACATCGTGTTGAATGTTTATCTGAGTTACAGCTTAAATTTAAATAACAGACCTCCATTATTTCCCCAATGAGGAGCAACCATCTGTCATTTCGTAGGTTGTAAATCCTTTGATATGGGATAAAATACCGATATCAGGCCTAGCCGCATTTCTTCATCCTCGATTAATGACAAGCAAAACAACATTTCCGACTTCCGTCCAAATTGCAGCAAACCGATTTTATGTGCTTCGCTCAGGACTTTTAAATTTGGACATGATCTTAAAAAACAAGCACAAATCATCCGCGGATTATATCAGAGAATTTGTTTTTTTCGGTCAAAAATTAAGATTGTGGAATGTACTCTTCGGAGGATTGTAAACAAGAAATTCAGATAGTTATCTTCAAGAGGAAAGAAGAATTATCTACATTTTAGAGTACAAATTAAAAAAAATTTGTTAATAGCAATAATTTTTAAGTAATTTGTTAATAGCAATTTTATTTTTTATTTTATTTTAAAATTTAAATTAATAAAAAATAAACTTGCTATTAACAAATGAAATTCCCATTAAATTAGAAAATCGTATTTCATTAAATTATTTGATCATCACCATAAAAATTAGCCAATTCGATGAAAAATTATTTAAAAAATAACGGAAAACGATATTCGAAAGGCAGGAATTATAAGTTTCTGTCTAAAAAATGAGAGGTAATTGGATTAAATGACTTTATAAAGTGTTAATTTCTTTGTGATGCTGAAATTATAGCCATCTTAAAAACCATCTGGGTGGTTGCTAGTATTTAATGCAATTTTTTAGCAATTTTTTTTTATCTCATTGTTGAATAAAGATGTCGAGTGCCTGAACGCGAAGCGTTCATCTACTCAATGGTATGTGAAGGCAGTAGGAAAGAAAAGTCATGATAAATAGATAATAGTAATCGTATGATGAGAGAAAAAAAAGAAGAAAGTAAGAAAATGTAAATCATCGGTATGGAAACGTAACAAGAAATTTATGATCAGTAAATATGCGTTGAAGTAAAATATCTAAAAAGCGATAAGTGAGCAGGAAATTATGGTGGTTTGAGGCTTCGATTCCATTTAGAAGTAGAGAAAGGATACTTGTATTTTCCATTCAATTGTGCAAATATAGTTTGTGCCTTGATGAGAGTGATTTTCGTGAGTAGCAATGGTATTGAAGAAATTTCTAGAAAGTTTAGTAATATAGTTGTCAATAGAGTCAATTTTTAAATCTTGATGAATTGTAGAGTTGCGGACAAACCAGGGTGCTCCAGTGATGATACGAAGAAGTTTGTTTTGAATAATTTGTACAGATTTCTTGTTAGATTGTGCAGCTAGACCCCAGATTGGGGCAGCATAGGTAAGGATAGGCCTGAGAACTTGTTTGTAGAGAAGAAGTTTGTTTGACAAAGTTAATTTAGAAATTTTATTAATGAGTGGTAGAGTGAGATAAAATTTTTTTCCAACATTTTTCTTTGATTTTTTGAATATGAGCTCGAAACGCAAGTTTATTGTCTATAATTAAGTCGAGATATTAAATATTAGTCGCCCATTCAATTTCCTGATCAAAAGGGAGAGATTAATATATGGTTGTCTGGCGTGTCCTTTTCGGAAAATGATAGCTTGAGATTTAGAGACATTAATTGCGATGCGCCATTTAGTTAGCCAATCCTCTAGGATATTCAGAAAATTTTGAAGAGTATTGATGACATAAAGAATAGAAGCACCTTGGGCAAGAGCAGCAGAATCGTCAGCAAATAGGCAAGTGGAAATGTTAGTGCACTGAGGAAAGTCATAGGTAAAGATATTGTAGAGAATAGGACTTAGCACGCTTCCTTGAGGTGTACCAGCACAAATACGACCGATTTTGGAGAATTCATTATGAAGTCGAACTTGAAAGGTTCTATTTTTAAGATAATTTGTAATGATAAGTGTGATCCAAGTTGGAAATTGAAGTTTGATCATTTTGTAGATCAGTCCATTGTGCCACAGTCGATCGAAAGCTTTTTTGACATCTAGAAAGACACCTCCTGTAAAAAATTTATAGTTATATCCTTCAGTGATGATATTGGTGACACGTAGAAGTTGATGACAAGTTCAGTGATGTTGACGGAATCCAAATTGTTCTGCTGGAATTATGGAATTTTTATCGCAAAAAGAAGTAATATGTCTCACTAAGAGTTTTTCGTAAAGTTTTCCTACACAGCTAAGGAGACTGATGGGCCGATAATTTTGAGGAAATTTCCTATCTTGGCCAGGTTTAGGGAACATGATGATATTTGCTTTTTTTCCAGATAGGAGGGAAGTAGTGATATTTAGTACAGCTGTTGTAGATTTTTGCAAGATGAGTAATGGCATTAAGGGGAGACACATTAAGGCTTTATTTGGAATGTTGTCAGGTCCAGAAGATTTCCGAATGTTGAGATTCTTGATTAAGTTAACTATGTCAGATGGAGAAAAAAAAATATTGTTATGATAATTTTGATGATCAGCTAGAAAGGAAGTTACTGCATTTTCAACATGCTCAATTTGAGAGTAATCGCAAGGTTCAGTGTTTTTCTTGAAAGGAGAATTCAAAGTTTTCAGCAAAAGAGTTCGCTTTATCAGAAGATGAGAATATAAGATCTGTGGATCCAACCAGTGGAGGAATTTTGGGATATTTTTTGGTAAAATGTTTGTTAATTTTGAAGAGAGAATTATCTTCTGGATTTAGGCCTAAATAAAAATTCATTCCATCTGTCATTTTTTAATTTGTGAATCATTTGCTTTATTTCTTTTTGAAGCTTGTTGACGGATTGCTTGAACGGAGGAAACCTGGTATCTTGCCATAATTTACGAATTCTGTTTTTTTCCGCAATTTTAGAGGTGATTTCAGTAGGAAGTTTTTGGTGTGGTGTACTGAGTTCTTTAGATTTGCTAGCAAGGTTGATAGCAGAAGTAACAGCATAGTTAAATTTATCAATTATTTTGTCAATATCTTGAATATTGGAGATGACTGGATTACCAGGAATGCTTTGAGAGAGAGTTTTAGTAAAAATATTCCAATTGGTAGTTGTGATTATGCTATTGAGGAAGGGCGTAAATGAATTATGAGAGACTTCAACTATCACAGGGTTATTTTTTTTTTTTTTATCTAATTTGTAGTTCAATAGTAAAGCGCTCAACTAACTTCATAGAGAGTTGCTATTCGAATCCTCCGGGGTTTTCTATTGTAATTACTACTTTCAGAAATGAGGAGACTCGATGAAGATCACAATTACATGTGTAAGCTTCACACATCGACAGTTAATTTGCTTATTGGAATTTTTCCAGTTTGTTTCCTGCCATAGTTGAATATATTGTGAAAAGATATAATTTACATTTAAATACATTTATTCTAAGGACAAAACGAATGTACTTAATTAAGAATCAAAACATGCTGAATAATAATATTTTCTTTTACATATTGTTGAAAAGCTTGCATTAGTCCCAAAATATATGTTGATTTAACTGGGTTAATGGCAATTTTATCTGTTTGCCATATTTCAATGCAACACGTAAATACGTCAAGAATCAAGGGTAACTGCGAATGCAAGCAGAATATCATACGAGCAGTCCGCTTCTGTGAAATGAGAGGACTTTAAGGGATGATGTATTAGTGGTGCAGGATGCCCATCGATGTAAAAAAAAGTTACTTTTCACATATTTTTGCATCGATTTCATAGCGCTAATTATTTTTTCAAAACCTTTCAATGGAGAATGGAACTAGTGTGACCATAGTCTTTTTATTTCTTCCGTTTCAAGCATATCAAATTAAATTTAAAAAATATATATCTCTAGGGTTTTTCTTTAGTTAAATTCGAATTTATATTTTCGTTTTGTTTTCCTGTGAAATATTAACTGTAACCGGATTAGTTTGTTTAAATCCTTCTTTCAGCGTAAAGTGAGAAGTGGCGTGTTCTTACACGGGAATCGAAGTCTAAGTGTTAGATAAAAACGTCGTGAAATTTTAGCAATTAACGTATTTAAAACAGATTGTGCAGTCTAAGAATATTATTGTTAAATTGCAAAATGTATTATCAATATCTTTCACAAGAAAAAATTAAAGGATTTGAAAATTATAAGGTAAGCTATTCCTATTTTTATGATTTTACATTTTAGGTAGCATTTAAATAATTTGTCTATATTCATTTGTTTTAGAATTTCAATCCTTTATTACGAAAAAAATAATAATACCATGTATCTATTTTGAGTAAAAAAGCAAAAAAAAAAAAAAAAAATGTTTTTTGCAGTCTTGAAAATTGTTTTTATTTAGTAAGGAATTGAGCGTATTGGTTATGCAATTTAGGATAAATAGAAACAAAATTTTAAAAATAACCAATTTTCTCTAGTAAATTGATGAATATGTAATTTATTTCAATTTTTAATTCATTTTATTTCTAACCCTTTATTTTATATACATCTTTAGTTTTTTTTTTTTTTTTTTTTTTTATTAAAAAATAAATTAATTAAAAAACCCTAATTTCGAATGAAAAAAATTTTATTCGACTGTAAAAAGAGCTATTGTTACCTGTGCCTTAAGAAATATGTAATTTTCATAACATATGGAGTTTCACACTACACTTTCCAATACAACAAGGTAGAAAATTGTCGAAATCGCAAAAAAATCGAAACTAAACCATCGACGCTTTTCCGATTTTGAATAAAAAGCTCCGCCCTATTTTCGAACTTTCGCTAAAATTTTTAATATTTTTGCTATTAATTTTTTTTTTTACTTTAACTTCTGTCAATTTCTTTTTTTTTTCCCCAAGTATAATTTTGTTTAATCGCTTTGTGTTGCAGAATTTTAAAAATTAGCTGCATTCATTAAAGCTGTATTTAATAATTAGATATAGAGTATTTGATTTATTCTTGTGAACTTTAATTAAAACAGGGTATTTTATTATATATAAAACTGTAATTACATAAACTTATGCCTAATATGTCAACACAACTGTTGCTTCTTTATTTTATTTGTTTACTATTTTACAGAAAGTAATATATAGTGTACTAAAATATTATTATTAATATATTTTTAGCTTAATTTCTGAAAATTTTTGATAAAATATGTGTTATTTTGAAATATTTAAAACTCAACAGTTTAAATATTGAAGTTGTAAAAAGAAATATTTTCTTTCCTTCTTGCATTTCTTGTAAATTTATTTGGTTCACACATGTTTTTGAATACTTGGGTTTAAATTTCAAATTTTTTTTTTTTTGTTTTCAAGTTCATCTATATATTATATAACTTTCATCAATATATATATATCTTTTTTTTTTTTTTTTTTTTTTCTATTTTAAATTTGTGCATAAATAGCTTTGTTTATCCAAATAATGTTTCTTAAGAAAATTTATAATGTAATTTATTCTTAAATTATTAAAAATGATCTTAATAGGTATTTGGACATTTTAAACTGTGAGTCAATAGTGCATTTAAATAAACACACAGAATATTTGTTATTCAGTTCTAAATATTTTATAGTTACATTTTTACTTTTCATATGCTTTAGGAGATTAAAAAAATATTTTACCCTTCATTAGAATTATTTTGAATTGTGAATTGACTATTTTAGAAAATATTGTTTTTTGTAATTCATTCTGTAGATAGACTTTAAATTCAGATGTTATGGTGACATTATTGATAACTTTCAGGACAGTTGCTTTAAAGTTATAAACTACTGTAGTAGTATCATTACACTAGTTGAACTGAAACATTAAATATATTCAAGAGTTTTAAATACAATTTTTCAGATTATCTTTGAGAATCTTACTGTTCTTATATGGATTCATCTGACTTTAATAACTAAAATTTTATAATCCAATAGTCTCTTTTAAATATACTTGTCTTCATATTTTATAGTAAAAATATAAGAAATGTTTTTTAATACAATTCTTTGTTTGGCTTTTGCTATTTAGTAATTCGACCATCAAATCTAAACATTAAATTCTGATTTATCTACAAATGCCACGTCCATATTACAAATTTTTGCTCTCATTTTGTATGCATAACTTTTCTTTCACAAAAAAATTTCTAGCTGCTACCACATTCCATTATTTCAAAATGCTTCATTCCATTATTTCAAAACTCAAGAATCTGATAAATCGTCATAGCTCTGTTTGATTTTTTCGTAATAAACCTTTTGAATTCTTGGTGTTAGCTTGAAATTTTGCCTTATACTATTTCAATTATTCCAAACAATTTTTGTCATTTTATAATATTCAAATCATTTAAGATCTTTACATTAGTGTTGGACATACAAATTTTTAATATTACATCAATTATATATACAGTAGTTTATATTTATTTTCAGACACTTGAATTTTTTTTATATTCACAGAAATAAAATGTATATGAATGGACAGATTTATTAATAATTCAGCACTGAAACCCAAACATAATAAATTTTTATATATCTAGAAATGTCATATTTCCATATGATAAATCTTTGCTCCCTATAGATTTTTCAGGCATAACTTCCCTGTTTATAAATGTTTCTGGTAACTCATCTGATATAGTATTACAACAATTTTGATTTTTTAAAAGAAAATAAAGCTTTGATTTCTTGATGTTACCGTTAAATGTTCCTTTCTATTATTTCAACTATTCTATGCAGTTTTTGTCATTTTATAACATCAAAAGCATTTAAGATCTTTACATTAATTAATGTTGATATTTCTGACAATATTACCAACATTAAAATATTTTCTGATCACTTTTCGAATGTCATTCACAATTGTAGTGACAATGATTTAATCATTTCAAGTTTGTAATTGATAGAATATTTCATAAAAGTTTAAGGTAACAAATAATAATTTTTGTGATACAATTTTATTTAAAAAATAATCAGCATAGAATTTTAACCAAAAATCATTGGCATCTTGCATTAAATGGATTCATCTATAAATTTCATATAATAAATCTTTGGTCCTCATGGATTATGGCATAACTTTTTTGCTAACAAAAAAATTTCATGTTGCCACTACACTTCTATGTTCTTAAATGTTTATAGTAGTTCACATGTCTGGTAAACTCTTAAATTCTGCTTTGATTTTTCTCATTTCTTGGTGTTATCTTTAAATGATAGCTTATATTTTTTTTTCAACTATTCCTTATTATTTTATAATATTCAGAATATTTAAAGAACTGTACATTAAGATATTTCTGATAATTTTATCATTAAATTATTTTGTGATCAGTTTGGAAATGTTATTCATACTTTCTATGCAGTGATTTTCTTCAAATTTGTAATTGATATAAATATTAGGGATAATCATTTGTGAAATATATCTAAAATTAAAATTTTTTTTTTGTCTTAATTTGTTAGCTTTATTTACAAAATAATATTGATATTCATGATGTATCTACACTGGAGTTCGCATTTCTTTTCAGACACATTCGTTCTTTTTTTTACATTCATCCACAAAATTAGTATTTGTATATGTATATTGACAAAGTAGGAAGATATGTTTTTGGAATCTTACAAGTTATCTAGTTATTTAAAGAGAAAAACTATATTTTTAAATACAAATGTCATATTTTATTGCTATTTTTTTTATAAGAATAAAAATAAGGACCAATTTTTAATGTTCATGTTTTATTCTGATTGAACTTCAACTTTCAGTGCAAATGTAACTTCTGTTTTGATTTCTTGATTCTTAAAAAATTAGTTAATTAATATAAAATATACAGAAAAACATTGTATTTTTATGTGAATAGCTTGCATGCATTTTTAAAAATTGTTACCTTCTTGTATTCTTTGTTTTATTTAATGTTTTAGAAATTAAGTTAGAGATAATTAAGTTAGTTAAGTTCCTGCTTTTTTTTTTTTTTGTCAAAGATATTAAGGCATTCAAATATTATTTTTAAATAATAATTTTTCTTTTCCATTATGTTTAAAAACATTTTTTATGATCTTTAGAAAATCATGGACATTTAAAAATGCTTTGTGTATGTATATTATATATTTTAAACTAATGTGTTTACTTATTCTTAAGATTATGAATTGATATTTTATAATTTATTTTTCATTTTAAACATTGCATATATTAATTATGTGTTAATTGTGTAATGATCTGTAAGGTATTTTTTTTCCTTAGATTTATGAATAATCACTTTTCTTTTTATATTTATAATAATAAAAGTGTCATTAGATGCAACCTAATTAAAAGAATTGTATTATGAGTTGTGAAATGCCATTTTATTTAAAAAAAATTAGAACATTAATGAAATATTAATATTTATTTATCTTTTAAAAATTGATACAAGAAGTTTGTTTCAGCAATTGTTTTAAAAGAAACTATTATAGTTTTCTATGTAATTGTTTTCTCAATAACTCAATGAATGAATGAATGAATGAAATTATATTTTAGTATAATTGACATTAAATAACTGTCTTTTATTATATTTTGACATTGCTAGAAAAATTCCTTCAACTGTGATCTTAAAATGAAATTTGGTTTTCAGTATGTATTGGTTATTGAAATTTTTATATTTAACATGAAATAAATCATAATTTATATTTGGAAAAAATATCATTAAATTTTATTAAAAGTTATTAATTTTAGCTTGTTACTTGTACTGACAATTAAATTGCCTATTATACAAATTCAGCTTCCAAATAGGGGAGAGAAAGTTATAAAATAAGTATTAATATATATAGCTCTTTCAGATGGATATTGATCAATTTTATGTTGTAGAAAGATTTTTATGAATAATTTTTTTAAATTAGCAATAATGATGGTATTAAAGTGATAAAAAGAGAACATTAATTAAACTATTACATAGAAAGTAAAAATCAATATATTTTAAATTTTTGATAGAATTTTCTTATATATAGATGTACTATAAGTTTTAAAAATTTGATATTTTTGACTATTAAAAAAAATTTGTCTTATACATTAAAAAGATATAGTTTAAATATTTATACTTAATAAAAATTATCAAATTTTCTTGTCATTAAAACTATTGAAGACATTTTCATTTAAAGCTCAATAATAGAAGAATTACATGCTCTTTTATAACTTTGTTTTGATTTATGATTTTGTTTGTAAGTTATAATTATTTAAGTAATTTTATTTTGAAATAAAATTTTTTGTTTGATATAGACAATTAGAAAGGTTACAATTATAGTTTACCATTTTACAGAGAACTTCTATGACTGCTTAATTTTCTTAATAATTCCATTATAACACTATTAACTGTATTTATTATGTATCATATTATTGTTTATCTACAAAGGCCAATCAGATGAAAATCTTAAAAGTTTAATGAAATTTAGTATGAAATACTATTATCCTATAAATATGTAAAATTGTTGCTAGTAAAGTTTAAAACTTCAAGTAGATTGCAGAAGAGCAGAAAGGAAAAAAAAGTGTCAAATGTGTGTAGAATAGAGAACACCCTATCGGCAACATATACTGAAGAAAGGTGTTCTGTTGTTAGATTTTTGATAAGTGAAAGCACAGTATGGTAATGCATATCTCATTAACAAGTATTTGAATGGAACAGAACATTTTAAAATGGTGTTGCATCCTTGAAAGATGCTCTTCCTTGGATCAAAATACATTAGTTTATACTACTTTTCTTTTGGAACTCCAAAAGTGTTATTTTAGTGCCTTACCAACCTAGGGGGAAGACCTGTTATTCAGATCTATTGAAAAGTCATCTTAGACTTGCAACAAAATGAAGTGACATGGACTGTTTACGGGTGTCATTTTGTAGCATGTTAATGCTCTTGGCTACAAGTGGCTTAGTAACATGACTTTTTATTGCCAGTGCAACAGTTGTGACTACTGAAGACCTGCATTTTGAATGTCTGTCACATCCCCTTTACTTGCCCTTGTTGTCTCAAGTGATTATGGCGTGTTTGGATCATTCAGGTACTGAGAGGAAAAAAAAAAAAAAAAAAAAATTCTGATTTGATGAAGAGGTACATCTAGTGGTTAATGACTGGCTGTACATTCAACAAAAATAATTTTTTAGAGGAATCCGGGCACTTAACTATCATTGTAAAATTTGTATTGAGCCTGGGGAGACTAGAAAAATGATACACGTGTATTTATCATTTGCTTAATAAATTATTTTAAAAATGTTTGTTTATTTGCTTGACATTATATATAAAGTTGAAAACTAAAGTTTTCTACTTCAGGAAAATTTTTTGTTTAATGTTAAGAAAGCATATGAAATTTGTTTCTTAATAACATAATTCTTAATGGGAAAATTGTTGCAAATTTTTAGTAACAAGAACAGGGAAGTAATCAATGTATTTTCATTTCATGTAATTATTTATTTCCTTTAAGAAAGTTGAATGTTGATTTAATAACCTATTCTGATATATAATGTATGAAATATATCCTTGAATAGGACTTTCGTTGAATACCACATACAAGATGCATTTAATGAAATACATTCTTTTTGATTAACAAACAATTGGATTTGATAAAGTCTTAAGATCAAGTAAATTGATATTAATGTTTTTTTCCTTAATATTGCTGAAAACTGAGTGCTGCTATTAATCACAAACCATAACGTTCAATGACCATTTTTTTTTACATTGAAATACAATGGCTGTCTTAATAATTTAATAGAAACAAATAATATATTAAAAATTAAAGCCTTAAAAATTCTAATATCTTAAACTTTTAGATTAAATTTGAGGATTTTCATTTTTGAGATTTTTTTGAATTTTAACATTTACTTTTTTTTATGAATTTGTTAAAATAGGCTATTTTAAAATAACTGCATTTTGATAAAAGTAATTTAATTTAACTTAACTTTTACATTTTTAAAATATTTAATTAATTTTTGTTCCTATCCTATGTTTATTTTACAAAAACAAAATTATTTCTAAGTTAACATGATTATAATAATTTTTAGATACAGTTTTAAATGGCTTTTTCAATTCTCATTTAATGAAATCTCAGTAATTAAAAACTGTATTTAAAAATGATAAGAAATTTTATATTTTAGAAACAAGCTTTAAGTTACTTACACCATGTTCAAAATGACTTACTCAAAGGTCCACAACACTTCAAAGAAGTACAATTTAAGCAATTGATTAAAATAATTTGAAATGTATGTTTTTTTTTTTTTTTCTTGAATTATGAAGAAACTGATAAGCTTTGTTATAATAAACTATGTATCTTAGGTTATTGGGAGTATGAAAGTTTATATTGATTTTAAAAAAACCACCGTGAAAATCTCATTAAAAGTATAATATATACTAGATATTAAACATCAGCTTCTGCCAATACATTGTTTCTGGAAACTAAAGCACTTTTTAATTAGTAGAAAGTAATTAATTTATTATTAATCAGTAAAACAATTTTTGTTATGTAATTAAATTATTTAAATAACAAATTAATGTATTTCTTATTATTTGGTTGTGGTCATTATGCCTATTAAAATTCCAAGTTAATGTGCTAGACTTATTTATTTCAAAATGAAAAGATTTCTTTTGTAAAAGAAATTTTCATAAGATAACTAAATAGTACTATAAAATATTTATGTAATGCTAAAGATTTTATAATAATGAAAGAATAATAGATAATGTCATAAATAGTGTTAGGGGGGTATTACTGCTCGAAAATGATTCTTCCAATTTTGAACATTTCTTGTTACCATTCTAAAAATTCCTGCGTCATGTGCATCTATCTTTTCCAAAATTGATTACTTCTGGTTCTCCGAAATAAATCTATATAAAAAAAAAAAAAAATTCAAGTTTTTGTAAGAGTACTAAAATGTAACGTATTAAGCAGGCCATATATTTTTCTTAAAATCTGTGTATGTGGGGGGGGGGGGGGGGCAAGTCAATTTGTTTTATGGACAGTTTCCTAAAATTTGACATGTAGAAAACGTCAATTTTTGATGTCAATATGTTAACAAATATGTCAACTGGACAGTTCAGAAAATTTTGGTAGTACCCACAATCACCCTTGAAATAGTGTTTTAAGATACTATTGGTTCTAAAATCTTGTAATATAATCTTTTCTTTATCCTTAATGTGCCTAAATACATGAATTTATACTTCATCATAAGTGTATGCATTTTTCTTAAGAGTAGGCTTAAATTGAAAAAAAAAAAACCCCATTTTGTTTGGTTACAAGTTGACGGAAAGACAAACGTCAAGATACCCATTAAGATCAAAGTTAAAAGGAAAGTTTTCTATCTTTTTTAATTTGAAAGTATTAACTTTGTTCACCACCGACTAAATAACTGAAAGCAATCCTAAAAAACCATGTCAATTAGCTTGATCATTTTATAGAGTAGATTTACAATTATTTCATGGAGACGATCAACCATAGTTTGTTAGTAAAACGGATTATTTCAGTTATTTTAAAAGTTGTCTGTATATGCTTTGACAAACGAATTATTATACATTAATATTGTAACTAGATTCATAATTTATAAAATTAAATTTTCTTGTTTTTAATTTTACGTATATATTTTTAATGATGTCGCTGTTACGATTTTTTTTTGAAATTTCGTTATTAGGAATATTTTTTTTCTTTCAAAAATGTATACACATTGAGGAACAAAGAAATGAATTACTGCCTATCTCTTTAGATTAGTATTGCATCGTGACAGCGTGAAAACGAGAATTCTGGTTTTCCAACAATGCGATTCTGTAGATTCAATTGTGATTCTTCTGTCAATAACGTGGTTTTGAAAACTAATGTTGCAAAGAAAGTCCTTCATTATTTATTAAAGTATTCTCTAATGTAAAGGAATTCATCATCCTATTAAACCATCTTATATAAGTGGCGATACAAAATCCTTCAACAGTATTGGGAAATTGACCACAGTTTAACCTTTTCAGGTGTTCAAAGATTGCTTAAGTAGGAAATTTTTAAAACTTGGAATGTTTTTATCACATATTGATGGGATGGTTGTGAAATTCAGTTAAAGACCCAATTTCCATCAAGTATTTCATGGTACTTGATTAGAGTTCAATTGTGAAAAATATTGGCTCTAACGATAGTACTATTAAAAAATGAAACGGAAAAATTAACTAAACTGATTTATTTTAAGTGAATGGAATATTATTTTATTTCTCTTTTCTTGAGACGAAGCTTTAAAAGTGTCGTTATTTGAATTTTAAAGAAATCAATTTTTAATAGATAAATAATGATACACTAATGATTTTAAAACTATGCAGCATTTAGTATTGCATTTTCATTGTTTTCAGGAAACAAAGCAAGTATTTGTCGTAATTTTCTTGCGCTTATTTCCTATTTGATAAGTCATCGCTTTTCCTCAACATAAACTGATTATTAAAACAAAAGATTGTCATTTTTGTGTTTTTGAAACATTTTTCTTTTCGTAATATCTTAATTATAGCTGCCAACATGTACGGTTTGATTGCATCTACAGATTAAGCAGTGACGGATTTAGGTTCGATGGCGCCGTAGACCCAAGTTAATTTGACGTCCTTATATATAATAATACAAATAATAATAATGGATTGGAATTAAATTTATGCATGAATTAAATATATATATGCTTGAGAAAAGATGTTAAAATAAATGAAATACTATTCAGCTTTTATCGACACTTTGATTAAACACAAAAATTTGTCCTTTTATTATGACTCATTGCTTTAAAATAATTTTTTTCACAGTTTACCTAATAAAAATTTAATTTTGAATTCTATTTCAAAATTATTCTTTGCGATGTTATTAAATAGTTATTAATTTCTTTTATTAATCAGATAAATTGACTCATTTAATTTGTGTTTCGAGGCTTATTTCTTTATATTTATCTGATTTTCCAAGTTCTAGTACGACCTTTCTAAATTGATTAAAGTTTTTGAGTAACCGGACAAGGGATAATTAAATACGGAATTAATTTTTGTGTTATAATGATGATCAAACAAATGCTACATTTAGATTTTTATGAAAAATCTAATGTCAATAAATAAATGCAATACTTACGAAAATTTTTTTTAGAACCTATTTGTTAGATATTTTAAATTTTACTACTTACACGATTCATTTAAAAAAAATAATTACCCTTTAAATATTGACATCTTGAGTTTGTCAAAGCAAGAAAAGAAGCATTAAAATTCGGTCTTACAGTTGATAAAAAACAATCGATTTCAAATTTTTGCCGCCCTATTCCTGGGCCTAAGCCCAAATCCGTCACTGAGATTAAGGGCACATTATAACTGGTGTAGATAAAATTGTACTTTTTCCTGCAAAATTTTCTATTTTTTTTAAATTTTCTTCTCAAATTTGCAACAAATGAATTAAAAATTTTTTTTTAGTAATTAATTGAAAGAAAGAATGCAACAAAACTTTTGAGTAAGAAACAATTTCCTGTCGTTAAATATAATTTTATAAATGAAGTAAGTCAGTGTCAGTTTAAATCATTTGAAAAGAAAGCTTGGTTTTGTTTAATTGCAATAGTTGATACGCTTTTGCAAATAGTCATCTAATATATATAAAAAAAAATGTCTAGTTTTTAATTCTCTAAAATTCCCATTAAAATTATAACATTCGTAAAATTTTAAGACGATCTTTTAATTGAAGTACTTCGGTAAGAAGGAAACTGATTATATTAAATAGAGTAATTTTATGCTGAAAAAAAAATTGTCTTGTAATTAGTATTTATCAGTAACTTGTGCATAATGAATATAGTGTACTGTGAAATATGAGGCAGTTTTCATAAGTAAACATGTACTGAGTTAAAGTGCGAGTGGTATAGAAGTAATCCTGAAAACTGTAAAGTTTAAGAATTGGCACGTTGGCAAGTTTACTTAATTCTTAAAATAAATATTTTGACCATACATCAAGTTATCTTGAATAATTAACTATCTTTCTTCAAAAAGCCGATTTAATTCAAAACCTTTTTAATTAGGGTTGATATTTCCATCTATTTTTACGAAATAATTATTTGAGAATGCTTACGATATTTTTTTTTTTTTTTTTTTTATGAAACAAGTATTTCAAAAATAAGAATTTACAGGTCATTAGTTTGGAGCAAAATTTTTACCTTTTGTACGACCACTATTAATTTCAGTTATCTTAAATTCATTATTTCATCTTTACGAAGATTCGCCATTTTTTTTAATACACTATCTGGTAACATTAAATTTATGAAATATTAAATATTTGTGCAATATTGCGATTTTTTAAGGAACCATTAAAATGAAAAATGCGTGAAATTCGTGTCTGGAACCCGTCATTAGCTATTGTGTTTCATAGTGTACTGAATTGATTTTAGTGGCAGATAATTTGAGTTTCAGTGCATAAAAATCTTTCAAATGTCCAGTGGGCGTTAACGATATCGATGTAAGTCTAAAATCACATTCGATTTTATTCTTCTGGCGTTAACGAAATTCTGATTTCAGATATCGATGTTAATGCAATTTCGATGTTCAACACCGATTTCGATGTTATACCGATTTTTAAAACCGATATAACTGCTTCGAAGGTTGTCGATGAATCCGACCTGCGCGAGAAAGAAAAGCTATTGCAATATCGATGTTCGAAATAGGTATGACTGATCGGCGATTTCAGGTATTCGATATTTATTTGACAGTGCTTCTACGTGATTTTCTTGTGAATTTTAGTACAATTTCATCTTTTCTAATTTTTGAAGGACTTCAATTAAAGATATAGTTTCATTGAGTTATTTTAATTGCATTATTATTATTAAAATTGTTCACATTAAAATAAAACTTATCGTGTAGAATTCCTTAAAAATTAAAATTGTAATATTACCTAAAATGGTTAAAAATTCTAAACATTAAATTTTTTAAATTTATCTGATTTGAATTTGATTTTTATAAATTCCCTTGAAGAAAAATTAACTGCTTGTTTTGCTGAAATACAACTTTTTTTTTTTGTTATAGAAATTTGTACTTAAATATAGTCATCTCATGATATTTCTATTTGGCAATATACAGATAACATTTGTTATATAGTGATTTATCCTTGTGTATTTTTTCATTGAAGAAACATACGTCCATAATATTTACAATCCATTAACTTTTAAAGGTAAGGCTTTAAATATAAATTACCTTAATTCACCTACCCCCTTTCCTTTCTAATAGGCTCACTAATTTTCCCCATAAACAAAGTTTTCCTTTTATGTAGGAAATAAAGTCTTGTAGTATCTTGTATCATTTCATGCAGCATCAATTAGTTTAATACATTGATATGTTTTGCGTATTTATTGTGCAAGAAAAAGGCGGTACTCCACTTTGAAGTTGCCAGAGAAAACTAAACAAATATACCTAATTATTTAGCACTAAATGAAGTACAAATAAGATATTTTGCAATGAAATTCGCATAGTCGATTGGGGGAAAAAAGAGATTGTTTTCAAAAAACGAAATACTTTTGTGTTGAAGATAAAATAAAAGGCCAAGCGAGCTAAAATGAACATAACTAAAACAATACTATAAAATAATCACTAAAATCGATATATCACGATATTAGATGGAAGATATATCTATTTTAAAAATTTCAACGTCATCTAGCCTTAGTGTCTAATTCGAAATTATTTAAATATGCCAAATAAAAACTATGATGCTTATCTGTTTAAATGCAATCTAACGAAGAAATTTATCTGCGCTGAATCTTCTGTTTTTGTCATCTAGCCTTAGTGTCTAATCACAATTCAAAATTATTTAAATTTGCCAAATGAAAACTATGGTGCTTATCTGTTTAAATGCAATCTAACGAAGAAAATTATCTGCGCTGAATCTTCTGTTTTTTGTCTGTACTTTTTTATTTTTCAGCATTAAAGTTGCTGCTTTCGTGCAATTTTTTTGATGAATTAATAGCTCTGATGTAGCCTTCAGTATATCCAAAGCTACAAATCATGTTACAAGTTTATCTAATCATATCTTCGTTCCCCCTCACCATCATATCTGGCGTAATGCGCTTTATTGGTTTATGTTTTTAAATTTGTTGATCAGCATATCTACAGGATAGATACTTTCAAGATATTGCTTGTACATCGTGACGATTTTGTTTAGCCAGTTAGTTTTTTAATACAAGTAAACCATTGAAGAATATATATATATAAAAAAGCAGGATTCGATTCGAAAGCAGCAGCGTGCGATTCTTCTATAATACAGCGATTTTCTTTTTTTTTTTCTCCCCTTTACCAAATCTAATTCTTTTCTTAAATTAAAAATGTCAGAAGTTTCGGTGTAGTGTCATTAGTCAATTCATTCATAAATTCTAATCTTAACTAATTTGTAAAATATTTTTAGCGTAGTTTGTTTTTATTCTTCTGATGCATCTCGTATTATTTAAGATTGTTTTTTTCAGCAGTTAACTTTTTTTTTCTCGTTAGATTAACAAGGGAAAAAAATCGCTTTCTTTTTATACGAAGGATTATTAACTTGTAACATATATTCCGAATTTCGCACGGTAATTTCTTTAAAAAAATTAGTAGATAATTACTCTAAGAATCGTATATAATCGTTGCGCATAAAGCTGCTGCAACGAAATTGAAAAACTTTAAATATAATTACCAAAACGTTGAACGGCGAGAACTGCATTGGCAGATGAAAAAAGAAAATTTATGCAAAATGCAGGACATGAAACATGTTGAGGAAATCTGTAAACCTAAAATTAAGTAAAATCAAAAATAAGTACTTATAATTCATTTCTTTTGGGTTTTTATAACATTCTGTCAGTTTTTATCATTCTGTCAGTATTCAGTTTTTATAACACATTTTATTTGGGTTTTTATAACAACTTACGTTTAGAATATGTACAATCAAGGTTTTATAAACCATGTTATTTCTGCTCGCTAGATGATAGAATCCATGGCAAAAACACCTAATAACATATCCTGATAACACGGGTTAGTCAGAATAATCTTCTGCTTAGGGTCTGTAATGTTTAGGACTAATGACAAACGATTTGGCTGTGTAGTTTGTTTTATGTAGCAAATATTAGAACGAATGGTTATTAAAAAAATCATTTAAGTGTTTTGGTTAATAGATGGGAAATAAAAGTGACAGAAGAGTCCAGGAAAAGAAATGTTAAGTCAACGATTAATTATAGAAAAGGCAATATGCGGTTGTTATAAGAAAATGTAGATTGCAAAGTTGATAGTAATGTTAGTACAATTACTGAATTTTTTAATTGTAGGTCAAAAAATTGGGAACGGGTCTTATTACCGAATATCTCTTCCTTCCAGAAGAGGGTTGGCATTAAGTCCAGACACTGCTAGTTAGACTCTCCGCATCGTGAAAAGAATTCTAAGCTTGTAACCAAAATGACTTAAATTGAACAATGAAGTGGTGTATATTTGTATAATATAACACAAAGTATGTGACGCCAAATTAATGATGAAGCAAGGTAGGATCTTAATATTAAAATAAAATGCAGCAATTTCGAATAATATAAATATTTTTTTAAATGTAAACAGATGTAATAGGGGGGGAAGTAAGTACCAATGTAAAATCTACAATATTATATTCTAAATTTCAGTTATAATCTCAGTTCAAAAAGTTAGTTGAACATCTGTAATTTGCCCTTAGAGTATGTATGTTTAGTCTTTGTGGTAAATTTTTCTGGGTCTTGAATTTGAAAGATTTGTTTTGAATAATTTTCTGTTATAATGGAAAGAAAAGCTCAAACATACAGAGTTGCAGCATCAATTATAACGTGTAAGCATTTTTTTCTTCAGAATTATAATAATTAAAACCGCAACAGTGTCAGTAGAAATATTTGTAAAGGATTTGCTTTTTGGAAAACTTACTGCAAAAGGCAAAATCTTCTGGTGAATTGACAAGTGTCACAATATTTTACGAATTTTGCTGTATTTAGTTATATGGGGTCGATAATACTGAGGTGAAATTAAAATAAGCATTTTTTGTACCCTTGTATTTTCCAAATTTTTGATGAGCATTTTGTAATAATTTAAGTCTTAATGATATGAAAAGAATTTTGTATAGTTTTTTAGAATAATAACATAATTTATTTTGTGATATTTATTGTACAATCATTTAAAAAATTTTTATTTAATGCCATCATTTTTAATTTTTTGTTACATAGTTAGGTCAAACATGAAATAAATCCAACATGTCCTTAGGCCTGCCTAATAAGGATTGACACGAATGTCGATAAAATTTTAATAATTTGACTATGTGCAATTAGGGATAACCTCAAGCCACTGTCACAGACTGTATCAATGTTTTTATTTCTTGTTTAAAGGATAAAGACCATTATCGTCAATAATTGTCATTGATTTTCATATATACTGCTATCAGAGGTCTATGACAGAGGACTAAGATTTCATACCTCTGGGAACAAAGTAATGGTTAGGTTAGGTAGTACATGGTCTAAGTATGAATTTATGAATCTACTAGTCTGTACCCAATGATATGCATTTAATATCTTTCTTTGCATGCGTAGTCTACATGAGGATGTAGCGGAAAAACACAGGAGTGCAGATACTTACACAAAACACGTATCTTGAAAAAAGATGGCGCCAGAAAAATAACAGGGAAAATAGGCTGAGGGAATCCTAGAGCACAAGACGAAGTAAAGAAGCTTGCCGATGAAGTCGGAGAAACGAAGTTCTAACCTTAAACTAGAGCACTCTTCCAACTTAAAACATTTATGAAATGTTTCTAACGCATTTTCATATTCTTATGACTTTGAAGTAACCTACGCAGTTGTCACTTTTAAGGAATTAAAGAGTGGGGATTTAGCTCCTGGAGGTGACAAGAGAGCAGCACTTTTAAAAGTTGAACATTTGATAGCAGGGACAGCTCAAGGTACTAGCAGCTCAGACAGTTATCCAGGGTGTGGATAGATATTTAAGGGTGCCATCAAGGAGTTTTTTAAAAAAGAAA
The DNA here is from genome assembly GCA_021605095.1 of Caerostris extrusa. NCBI lineage: Eukaryota > Metazoa > Arthropoda > Arachnida > Araneae > Araneidae > Caerostris > Caerostris extrusa. The sequence goes on from BPLR01006824.1 coordinate 28,307, forward strand.
GTTAAAATAAACCAGCTTATCAGTTTAGTGTTTTTATGATGGAAAAAGCTATAATATATATATTATACAGAGAAAAAGTGAACCACTTTTAACGACATTAGATAAATATCAAGTGTAAGTTCATGTCAAGTTTATTACTGGTATTGGTGTTAATACTTTTTATCCCACTAAAAAAACGTTAAAGAGAGCTGCCAATTTTTCTTTTGTCTCAGATTGGCATGAAATAAAATTAAAAAAAAAAAAAAAAAAAAGCATTTGTGATATATCGTAGTGGTGTTTTTTGACATTTTAGACTTTCTCTACTAACATAAGAAAATACTTCCAATAAAGTTACAATAAACCGTTCAATGCGAATAAGCAGTCAAACATCTGAAGATCAAATTTTTTTAGCTCTAAATATAGCACTAAAAACAATGCAGATTCAACTTCTTCAGCTACATCTGTCCAGTTTTGTCATATAATAATTATAAGGTCAAACCCAACTGTATTTTCTGGTTAAAAGAAAAACAAACAAACAAAAAAACCCCTTGAACTTGAAGAATAAGATCAAAATCACAACTGCAATGCAATTGCAGACGTCTTGGGTAGTAATGCCATACACATAGTAAGGAATATTGGGAAATTTGAAAATAAATTTGAAGACTCACTAAAATTAATGCCAACTTCAACAATCTAAAATGCTTTCCCAAATGAATTATCAATAGCTGAGAAAGTAATCGCATCATTGTGAATGATGCACATTACATTAATAAACAGTACATTTTTCCAAAAGACGCATATAAACAATTGAACATGTTGCTCCGACCCAGAAAGAGATGTGACCAAGTCTGTAGCGGCAAACAAGAACAAATTGTTACTGTAAAAATGTTTAATAGGTGCAGTGGGACAGAACACAATGTTCCTCTTTTCATCATTTTCGCGTAAAAGCGGTTAATAAAAGGCGTGTCAAATGTTTGTGAAAAACCAGTGGTAAGCTGCATTACATTCAACTGAACCTCCAGTCTGACAAAAAATCAATTGAATTTAACCAGCAGCATGAAGACATAATTCCTTTCCAAAAATTAAAATCTGTGTTGTTAACATTAACTCCTAATAAAAAAAACTGCTAGAAGCAGAAAAAGTAAGAGTAAATTGGTCCCTTCCAAACCAAATAATAATAAAACCCAAAGAAATTTTAGTATTCAAATTCTGAATCATATACAAATGTTTTTTGTTCGTATATAAAAAAAAAAAAAAAAATTCTCTTTTATCCACCTTTTCTTTGTCATGGGGTATAAGTGCGTAAAATTTGGGAAATCTCTTTTGATAATGGTTCAATGGAAGTGGCTCTTGTACAGGAGTTAGTCAAGATTCTAGTGCATGAATTTCGTATAGAATCTCGGGAAATTTGATGAACAATTTTTTTCTAAATGTCGAAAAGCAACAGAATTGCTTATTTTTACCCCCACGCATTGTAGTACTTCAGACAACGCAAATGTACGGCATTAAAAAACTCGTTAAAGCAAATATTCAAATATCACTATTCAACTACACTCATGTCTAAACTTATCTTTACATACCCAAAAATAATGATATTCAATATCCAATCAATGTGATCCATCTTTATAGGGAATGTGTGAAAAACAAGCCTAATTAGCATTATCCAATCAAGAGTTATAAAACGATTTCTGATATCTAATCTTTTATTAGGCTGACGTCATCCGATATTGAATCAAGCTCTTTTTGCGCAAATTGAAGTGAATTTCTGCAATTGAAGTGGCTTTCTGAGTGAATTTCTGCAGCACAGCGTTTGATTTCTGTGTATAAGGACTCAAATCGGTTTGTTATGGCTTCGAAGTATCATTTGGCTATGAAGTGGCGACTCGTAGACTGTTTAGAAGGCAGCCAGATTGCAGAAAAAGGTTCAATATTAGCGTAATCTCCACAGTTGCGTTACATTTAACTCCAGTTAAATTCCACTCTCACACTGGCTGTTATTTTTTAATGCCGCATATTTCAAGACAAACACTTTACGTTATGGAAACAATTAACCCGTCTTACAACAATAGAACCGTTGTAAGAAGGCCTGGACAAGGTCGTAAACGAATGACAACTGCTTCTGATGATCGATATCTGACAATAACTGCCCATTGTAACAATAAGTCTACTGTTCGCCAGTTAAGTTCAGAGCCTGCTTCTGGAACTTCTGTATCACGGCAAACGGTATACAGAAGGCTTAATGAAAAAGGCCTTTATGCCAGAAAGCAAAGGTTTTGTGTTTCACTGTCTTCAAAACAAAAGAGGGATCGCTTTAATTGGTGCAAAAAAACATCAGAACTGGAGTGAACAGCATTGGTCCCATGTTCTCTTTACTGTTGAGTTGAGGTTTAGTTTTGCAGGTGTTTAACGTGTTTACATCTGGAGGGAGTCATTAGAGAGTTTTTTTGCATACCGTATTTTTTCTCCCTAGCGCGCATGCTCATAGGAAACATTACAGATACGCATGCGCAATTTCCTATGAGCATGCGCGCTAGGGAGAAAAATAACTTACGTCCAAAATACGGTATGCAAAAACTCTCTAATAACACGAAATTATCCCTTGGACGTTGTGGAACGTGACCATTTCGGTAGTGGAAGTGTGATTGTATGGGAAGGGATAATGATCGATGGTCAGATGCCCCTACATGTTTCAACAGCTGATCTGTGACCGCCCAGATATATCGGAATGAGGTTTAGAGCCTTGCGTAAGACATTTCAGAGGTGCATATGGATCTGACATTTTATTTATGGACGATAATGCTCGTCCACATCGAGCAAACCTCATTGACGAATTCCTTGAAAGTGAAAACATCCAGCAGATACCGTGACCAGCAAAGTCTCCTGATCTCGACCCTATAGAGAACTTATGGGACTACCTTGAAAGAGCAATTTTCAAGTAGACATCCTCCTTCTAGAGATGTAAATGCTCCGAAGACGGCATTGCTGGAAGAGTGGAACTTAATTCCCCAAACTGTGGTTAACAACGTCATTGCCAACATGAAAACACGTTATGATATCTGTGTACAAGTCAGGGGCGATCACATTCCGTAAAAAATTCGTTCGTAAGGCTTCGTTTTTTTTTCTGAGCTCTTTGTCACATTTTATTATCATTTTTATAGTTTCATGCTACAATTATATATCATTTCTAGTGCTCTTAAATTTTTTCCATTGTATTCATCTATCATTATGTATCATTCCAGACAAATTCATAAATTTATAGTTAACAGTATCCGTGAAGTTATGCATGTAAAGATAATTTTGGACATGCGTGTATTTATCGTGAATTTAATTTTCCAGTTTTCATTTTGTCGTACGATTTTGAACGAGTAAAGTGAATGTATGTTTACGATTCGAATTTAGAATAATAATCTTAAATGCTGGAGTAGAAAAAAAATATATATATCGTCATGGCACTTAATTTTCTCATAACTTTCCATTTAATTACATCCGCTTGAATCTGAATATTTATTATTCTTACTGCTCGTAGAATGCCTGAATTTATTTCGACTTTTTGTAATTTTCTTTTCTTTCTAAACTCATTGATTTTATGATCTTGGATATGCCAAATGAATATGAACTTCAACTTCATAAAAAAAAAAAAAACGTCTATAAAATTTTGCAAAAGTAATTGTATTGAATGCTTTCCAAAAATTAAGAGATACAGCCAGAAAAGTTTCATAATGAACAGTTCAGCATTGTATCAAATTTAGCTAATGATTTTCGCCATTATAATGCAAATAATGCAGAATGAGTTTTATCTAAAATGCACGATCAAAACTCGAAGGGGGGATAAAGAGACCTTTAAAAGTTGGGGATGAGATCGAACAAGTATATTGGCTAAACTGGTTCGTTTTCTACACACTGAAATAGCATTCCTACAGATGCCAAAATAATTCACGTTTAACGAAATACCTAATTTATACGACAAACACAATTGGAAGATTAAAAATGACTTTGGTTTTGTTTCCCAGAAATGAAATAGATCAATAAACCCGTTCGTGGGAATTAAATAGAATGATAGATACTCACAAAAAATAATAAAAAATGGACAATTTGAAATTCACCATTGATAATGAATCTACAGAATTCGCAAATTCCAGAAAGTGATTCAGATGAAATGGAAATTTAGTAACCAACATAAATCATGTGCATATATTTTCTTTTTTATAGCATGTACATGATTAAAATTCAAATCAATTTCAGATAAAAAATGTCGAATTAAATAAAAGTGAGTTGCATTAAAATCAAACTTTCCATGGTCGCATATTCTTCTAATTTTAAATAAATATAAAAAAAACATGCGCTGTAGAAAATATAACTTTGCAAGTTTTTTGTATTTGATGCATATTTTTAGAAAATGCAAATAAATTACTGAACTTAAGCGTCTCAAATCGACAGTTAAGCTATCAGAGGGAGTTTTGGTTTCTTCCATTCGACACGCAAACAGTTACCCGTAAAAAGTCCTCCGTGGTAGCAACGTCTGTCATGGACTGTTCGTGTTATACGTAATAGGAACACGAGCCTTATTGATGTACCACACACACACAACAGATTCATTTAAAAGTAATGATTATCGCATCAGCGTCTTTCAAATCTCTGTATTTCTTCCAATAATTTAAAATACTTTTGTATATCCTGTCTTGCCTTTGAAACTTTACCAACTTATGTTGTTGCTATTATATATTTGTATCTACAAATCTGGTCAAAAGCAAAATATAGCTACGAAGAATTTATTTTTTAATGTTAATTTCTAATATTTTTAGAAACATTTATAATTGCAGCCTAAAATAAAAATAAAATAAATATTTTACCGTAAGGAAAAAAAGCATATATATTTTTTCTAAAATATTACCTTTTAATAATTAAATGCTATTTTTTCATATGCATATATTTGTGAAGAATTATGAATAATTGCTGTAGACAGAACAAAACATTTTATCAGAATATGAAACTATATTAGAAAGAGGAAAGGAAACTCTCAATGGTATGTTTTCACTTGATAGGAAAAGCTATTAGCGGAGTATAAATATTAAAACAAACAAAACAGTATAGTTTTTATAAAATATTGATCCTGTATTCTTAACTCAAAATGGTAGTGCACAGATTTTTATTTGTGAACGAAGTATTGTTTTCCAGTTTACAAACTGAATATAAAGTTTATGTATTATAGTGAGCATTAAATCTTCATATGCAGCAGCTTTCATATGCACTCTCTACTTCATATACTCTCTCTGACGATATGTCAGAAGTTATGCGAGTGTGTCTGGCAACACGCATGTTTTTGAGTTTTGGTTTCGGAAGGTGTTTTGCGTCCGAGTCATGATGCACTTGTGGTTTGCAGTCCTTGTGGGATGCTAATTAATTACTATAATTTATTTTAATGGTATAAGCTCTTGCATACTTTATTGGTGATGTGTCTCAATCATCAAAACACTATAATAGATAATATTTAATATCCTAATTAAGACTTCCATGCACTGTTAATTTTAATCAAATCAATTATGAACAATCTCAAATTACGCTCTAATAACCATCCTTTTTATAATGAAAGGTCAGCATGGAATTCCGAAATTTCCAAAAGGTTGCTGCTTTTGGTTCTGAGAATTTTAAAAACTGTCAAAAACTTTATATTTGCTTGTAAAATTTTTAAACTACATAAAAACATTTATAATGAAACACAAAATTACATTTTTTTTTTTAAAGGATATTTGCAGCTCTTTTTTTTCACGCAAAAGAAATTATTTCTTTCAGTTTATTTGATACAGTTAAGGTCTTGTTGAAACCGTTATTTGAATTCGCGCGAGAAACCGTTATTTTTGGGTTGGCTAATGGATTGTTAGTCAAAATCATTTGATGGCATGCCTGAAGTTTCTTAAATTTTTGAAATTTAAAAATACAGGATATAGAGTGGAATTACCCGAGATAGCTAGGGGCAAATCAGGGAAATTTCAGAAGAGGAATTACCTTGGGAGGAGAAAAGAAATACAAGTCTGGTAATCGCAATTAATGGTTGAGGGGGGTGGGGGGCTTTTATATTCTGTGGTAGAAACTTCTTTTCTCTTTTTCCATATTCCATAGTCATTTTTGTGTGTGCATTATATTTTATTTTAAGAGTTACATTAATTTGAATGTTTTTGACATTGGACAATCATTTGAAGATAAAGAAACAAGAAAAAGTAGTTATGTACTTTATTAATGCTTTTCAATTTTACAATATTTGAAACGAATATTGTTATAGTATTTTTTAATGCTTTGTTACACAAAGGCATATAAATAAGTAGAGAGGTATTGAAATTATTTTATATTTATTGTATTATATATAAGCAGAATATGTTGAATTAGATTCATTCATATTGAATAGGTAAGTATTCTAACATCTTATGCATCAAGATAAAAAAAAATAAATGTGAATTTTGATATGATGAATGAAATGAATTTTTTTTTTTTTTTATATTGCACACCAACAAATTTATTGAAATTTTATATAAAACAAGATATCAAAGAGTCAATTGTTTATAATAAATAAATAAAATGTTTACAATAACTATATTTAAAAAAATTAAGGTTGCATAAAGATATCAGTTATAATAAGATAAAGAGGTTTTTTTTTTCCTTCAAAATTTCTATTTCATTCATCTAATATATTTTAAAATATGTTATGGTAAGCTATGTCTGTTAATATGCTAGTGTTAAGTTTAGTTAATTGTTGTTTAAAAACTTGCAAATATTGTCATATTACTATTTTTAATTTGATCAAAATAATTGAACCATGGTGATTCTAATTTTTATTTTATATACAATGTTATGCCTATGAATTATTCATTATGGAAAGTTATATTTTTTAACCAATTTGTATTAAAGCTGAAATCAAAGATAATTAAAGACTGATAATTAAGACTTCTTTCAAATAATTATAAAATATAAGTAGTTTCTAATAAAGTTCATTATATTGGACATCTCAAAGAGAATATTAGATCTTGGTTTTGTAAACATGTTTAATGCTAATAAATAATTTCCTTTCATGCAAATTAAGTTTTTTTTTTTTTTTTTTTTTTTTTTAACAAAATATTTCTTTAAAAGTATTTGAGAATTTATTAACTATCTTCAAATTAAAATAACAAATGTATATATAATGAGTTGCAAAAACAATCTGCCTTTTATATGTCTTATAAATGCAATTAACTGAAAAATTCAAAAAGAATACGAAAACTTCTTTGATATTTTACAGTTGCTGCCTGATGTTATAAATAAAAAGTAAATAAAATAAAAGAACATAATATCTATGGTTCATAAAGTGCTACTAAAAGCCCCAGAAAAATATTCTGCCATTTGTCTTTAAAAAATAGCAAATGTAATGATCACATGAAAGTTATAATTGCAATTGTTATGTAAAAAGAAGAAACTATTAGAATTTTTATTAAATTTTAAAATTCAATTTTTTTTTTTTTTGAAAATCCAGATAATATTTGTATTTACCTCATTTTTATAGGAAATATTTATAAAAATTAATCCATTGTTTTTGTTAAATTAACTGTTTTTGTATTGAAGTTCTTCTTAAAAGTTTTAACATTAGAAGTAATTTTTCTTACTGATTCAATAGAATTTGCTTATTCAAATTTTGGTTTCCCAATTCTTTGTTAATGAAGAAAAAATTTCAACGAAATGAAATTGTTGCCATCAATCCCCAATGAAATTAGATAAAGAATCAAATTATAATTCATATTTGTTAATCTATTTTACTAAATATTTACCAACAGTTAAGAGTTACATTATGTATAATTGATAGTTATGCAAAATGAAAAATTTAATGTTTTAATTACACTGACAATTAATTTTTCAGTAACTATGATTTGTTTTTTAATTCTTAGAACTTTTAGAATGGTAACAGTGTTCACAATCTTATAAGTAAACAGTTTCACTAAGGATTACACATTTAATAAAAATGTTTATATTACCACTTATATCAATTTAAGTAATCATAAACAACTTGGGACTATTTATTGTATTTGTCTATAAATAATATGAAACTCATTTTCAGAAATATTTTATTTTTAGAAAAATTGTAATCATTAAGGAATGAAATCAAAATCTCTTGTAAATTATATTGAATAATTAGTTTTAAAATACAGATAATTTTATTGTTTAGAATCTTCCTTGGATAAATTTTATTATATATATATAATAAAAAAAAAAAATTCCTTCAGCCAGAGCATTAGATTAACAGTGAAATGCATGAATTTGATTTTTCATAGGTAAAGAATTTTAAAATATCAATTCACCAGCAAACATTCTCTAAAAGACCAAAGTATGAACAAATTTAGCCTTAAAGAGAATATCAACTAGATATAATACCTAACAACATATTTTAAAAAAAGTGCCCACAGCAATGTGGCAATTATGAAGAAACTTCTTCATGTTAAAATATTTATTACTTGATATGTATCAATGCACAGAATTTTAAATCCTAGCTATACAAAATCACTAAAAAATTAATAAATCTGAAATCCATTCAGTGTCATCTTTACTTTCTTTTGCCAATTTTTTAAAATTTATGTTATGACTATGTGTTATGGTTTTTATTTATTATTAACTTTTAAAACACATGTCAATAAGCAAGTCATTTCAAGATTTTTACTGAAACCGTTTTTCTTGTTTTGAGAGTAAATGTTTTCAGATGTTTAAAAATATTAATTTGAAAAATCTTATTGCATTTAAAATATAATGGTCCTACACTCTAATAGATTTTACTTTCTAAGTGTTTCAATAGACAGAAGTAAAAACATGTTATTGATATTTTATAATCAATTTACTAGGTACAAATTAAGTTGTGCAGAAATTTGAATTATTAAATTACATATCCTTTTTGATTACATGTGTCTGATCTTATAGTCTTTGCACTGCATGTTTTAACAATATATGAAATATATTTAGATTACTTTAACCTCATATCTATTTTAATCAGAAGCATAGGATAAACTAGAAATGTTTGTAAAAATCTTTTAATATTTTTTTTTTTAATTTCTTGTCTTTTCATGATTCCACCATCCCCCTATTTTTGTTTAATGCTCTCAAATGCACCTGAAGTTCTTATTACTACAATATATGTACAAACGATGTTACCCACAAACTGTTGAGTGTTTATGGGGTGAAGTGGAATGGTAATAAATCACAATAGCAACATATAATTGTTCGTCAGTATTTATATTCATACTCGATGCTAGCTATAGCTAATATAGTGTCGATGCTAATATAGTGTCGTATGCCTTTTTGCTAATTACAGACAATGAATGAAAATAAACTAATAGTACGAACGACGAGCAATTTGAGTACAATAACTTGTGAGACATTACAAGGTAAAAATGAGTTGATTAATTTGAAGCGGAGGAGCTAATGACGCCTACTGTTGTTGAAGGTGTTTGTGCAAATAAAATTGGAGTGATAAGTTTTTCAGTACTGTTATATAATTAATTTACAAATGAATAATTTAAAAAACGAAATGATTTGCAATATATGGAACAGATAACTAAGCCTGACTTAAAGGCGATGTAGTTCAATGAAATTTCGATTAATAATTAAAACAAAATCCCACCTCACCCAAACAGTATACTTTAAAATTTAGTAAAATACTAAATGAACAACAACAACAAAAAAAAGAATATATTAATATAAGAAAACCAGGAACGCAACTCCCCACGAACAATGACAGTAAGAAATCGACCATTTCCTGAAGTCCTACAGGCAAAAATTCCTTTTCCTTAAAGACCACTAGCTCCGTCTGGTGGTCCGGAATTTTAAACAAGAGGCTAATCCTTCTCTTTAATGTCCGCAATTTTAAATTGTGCTGTTGTATACATTTACATTTACATGACTTCAATGGATGATAGATGAGTGGGACGGTGCACATTACTATAAGCCTGTAGAGTGGATAAGAAGTCATTTGAATTCTTTATATTTTTATGAAATGAGTATGAATGCAGTGCTTAAGTATTGTTTCGAAATGGAGTACTTTTTTATTTAATTACTGTTCCGGCTACTTAACGTATAGAACAATGAACATGTGCATCTGTAACTTATACTTAACTGTGATGTTCGCAAAAGATCAACGCGTAATGAGTCACTTTACGATAATCGCAGGAGCGAGGCCGTCCAAAATTAAGACGATATTAATTATGTAATTTGTTTATCAGAAAAAGCAATAACTGCTTAAAAATTTTAAAAAACATCATTTATAATTAAATTTTTGATTCTTTTATTTTTTTTTTAAATTTTGCTTTTGTAAATAGCATACAAAGTGTTTGCTGCAGAAATTGTTTGCGTACTTGACGATCAATTTTGACACAGGTTTTTCTGTTAGCTTTCCCCCACTTTAGTTCCTAGAAAAAGATACTGAAACGGCGAAAACCGCAAAGGGGGGATTCGCCAAAAAATGAACAGAACTGAAAACCTCCGGGTTTTTACTACATATAAAAAAAAAAGACTAATAATGAAATGAATAATAATAATTGAAAAGACTAATAGAAGTAAATACAAGATTTGTATTTGTTCTCAGAGTTGCGACAATTGTAGCCTTTGTTCATTGTTTCAGCAGCTTTAATATGGATATACAATACTTTATAGGTTCAAGTAATATCAGTAAGCTCTGACTGATGGTAACATACATCAAGAATTAAATGCTGGTCTCGTTCAAAAGATTGTTCTATAAAATCTATTTGTATGAAGTTGTGTCATCACGTATTATTGAGTAAATATCTTCGTGGAAGGCCATTGCATCCAATACAAATATAACATTAAAGGCATCCAGTATTAAAGAAAAGGCTCTTATTTTCGAAAATGAAAGAGGGTGTGACCTATTATTATGATGGTTTTTAAGAGTATTAAATTGCAATTTCTTTTTAAAAAAACATAACTGAATTCTATAAATGTATGTTCTGAAAAATTAAATGCCAATAGATTGTATATGCAAAATGCAAACTCTCAAAAAATTATTGATATATCTTTATTTTAAGGAGATAATTAAAGTATTCAAAACATTACAAAAAATATTAAATATATTAAAATACTTTTTAATTATTTTCACAGCATTGTAATTGGCATTAATTTTACAAGATTCTATGTGGACAAATCTTGATAAGCTGCATTTTTTTTTTTTTTTTTTTTTAATATCACTTTAGTTTGTAGTATGGTGCCATCTTATTTGTCATAAATGTATTCTATAAAAAAAAATCTAATCCCTACAATATAATTTAATTTTTGGTGTTTTATTTTTTTCTTTAAATTTCATCATAAATTTGCCATTATATGTATATTTAACTAAAATTTTACCAAATGAACTACAAATTACTTTTTGGTACTTGCTGAACACAATGTTGTCTTCAGTAAAGAAGGCATTGATACTTCAAAAAGACAGTTTTCAACAATTATAAAAACTGGTAGGAAAAAATGAGGCTATAATTTTGAAATTGAAAAGGGCGGGGCTTATTATTATTGTAGTTTTGGTATGATGTTATATTTATGGTTTGTAAATTATTTTAGAAAAACGTAAGTGAATACTTTAATTACATTTTATGAAAAATTGAATATCATAAATTGTATACGCAGAACACAAAATTTCAGAAACTTATTGATGTTTCTTTTTGAAAATTTAAGGATATATATTTTGTAATGTAATAAAGGCAACCCATTACAGATTTGATAATAATATGAATATTTTTTAATTTATAACTATTTTCACTGCATTGTAGCAACTAATTTTACAATATTCTTCCTGATAAATTCTTTGATAAGCTGTATTTTTATTATTGTTTTAAATATCGATTTATAATATATTGTCTTTTTCTTTGTTATAAAAGTATGGCATAAAAAAGCAATTTAAATCCTTACAAAGAAATTTATTTTTGGTGTTTGGCTGTTATTTTCATTAAATTTCATCTTAAATTGGTCAGTATATTAAAAAATAAGATTTAATTTAAAAATTATAATTTTTTTCATAGTTTTGAGTAGCATCCTTTTCAAAAGTATGCTTACGGTGCACAATTGCAGCATTTTTTGAAAAAGTGTCATCGCACGTAGTCAGCTTGGGATAAATGGATAAATGTGCAAGGATAAAAAAAAAAAAAAAATTGCAATGGTCTCTTTATTACCTATTGAAGTGACGTACATGGCATATGGATTCATTATCAGCGAATCAGAGCTTTAGATTTTGCATCGTGAGCCTTTTACTCTTCTGTAGCATATTGTACTCAATCAACTTTGTTTGCCCTCAAAAATAATCTTAATTTTCTATGAATAACAGTATGGTTTCTATGGTAGGTAGGTGTAATATAAAGAAAGTTCTACTTGGCCCGTAATCATAAATGATTTTTATTTTTTACCTCTGTTGTTTGTTCAGTTATAAATCTAGTTTCGTGATATGGTAGAAAATTGTTTCGTGATATAGTAGGAAATTGTATCGTGTCTTATCTTGCCGAATATAATTGTTAGATTATAATATTAATAGAGTTTTAAGATTATTATTTCTAGATATGGTCTAAATTCTACATTTAACTGTTGAAGTTATTCTTCAATTTGAAACTGTCTTTTATATCAGTGCATTTAGCTTATTTTATGATTCCTGCTTCCGGTATTTAAAACAAATCTCATAAATAAGATATTTTTCAATATATAAATGTACAATAATCTTAATTTATATTAATCTTTTTTGTAGAATTCAAATGAGTACGAAATAAGTTGATTCTATCTAATCGAAGCAGTTTTATTTCTATGGAATATTATTAAATTGCATACAATTTGGGTTAATAGCAAATTTTTACTGTAAAAAAAAAAAAAAAAAAAAAAAATCATGCTAAGAAATATTATTTTGAAGAAATTCTCATATGTTTAAGAAAGTAATGCTATAGTAACGAGAGAAGAATCATTAGCATATTATATTCGGGTGAGATAGCCTCAAATAGGCATACAAAAATTACCGAATTTCGAAAATACATTTTTTATTTAATTACTTTCTGCAGTTAATAAAGTAACATGAAATGAATGTTAAAATTTCTTAAATTTAAACTAAACGATTAATAATTCATGTTTTGTGTTAAACTAAACAAGTTTATTTTCATATTAAATTTATTAAAAATGTTTTTGGAAAACTATGCCATGGACTGTTTTTAGAAACAATACGTTGTTTCCGTTCTATTCAAAAATTGTGTAACTCCCTTTTATCTTCAATAAGAACAAGAGATATATTCAGGTACGAGATTGAAAAAAAATTGATACTAAGTGGTTGCAAAAATTGAATATTATTCATCTTGTTTTTGATGCAAAGTAGATTTAATAGAAATTACCCATTTGTTTTCATGGAAAACTTCTGCGTTCATTATTAGTTTGCATTTTGATAATTCGAAATGTCATTGTTCATAGAATTGTGTGAAACAGTTTTACAACGAATATTTTCTAGTAAACTTGAATATTAATAATACGGATTTGTTGTTAGTTAATAATCTATTGGACTATGAAATTGATTTAAATGGTGATATTTAAAATTGTGAAATGGTAAAATTAAAATGTAATTAAAATATAATAAAATTAAAAAAATAATGGTAAAATTAAACTAACGAAACTAATAAATATACAAGACATCTGTGTAATTTTACATTCAATAATGATATAACATTAATTTTGAATGAAAATCAATGACTAAAACTTATAATCACATTTGGGATTAACTAATTATGAAAATTAAGGAGAGCAAACTGTCATTTTGCTTTATTTAACTTTTTTTTTTTTCCTTCTAAGAAAAGTTATAATTTAAACTAACACGTTAGTACAATTTACTGAGTATGAGGCTAATAAAAAGCGTGTTATTGAAACTATTATTTTTATTTGTATTTGGAAATTTTTTTATTGAAATGAATGTGTATACTATTATTAATTATGACTTAAGTTACCGAACACACACACAAACCCTCAAGACTTTTTGACGATGTCTATTTCAAATGTAGTTTAATCACTTATTTTCAGTGTCAGATTATATATATATATATATACTATTAGCAGAAAATGTCTGCGGATGCAGATGTCTTGTCGGCATCCATTGTCTTGCCAAAAGAGAAAGAAATACATTGTAGAAAATTACATATCACGAATATATTCTTCATGATCCAATATATGTGCATACTAATTTTCATGGATATTGTTTGAACGGTATATAAGCTGAAATGCTGCAGCACCATCTGGTGGCAAGTAACAATAAAATGGATAGCGCGAACATATTTTCCATACTCGAATACATATTATTACCAATGTTCATAGCGATTAGTTGAACTGTATAGAATTTGATATACTGCAGCACCATCTGGTGGCGGCTTACAACAAAGGGGACGGCATAAAAACATTCTCCAATTTTGTCAAACACACACAAAAAATTTCACCAAGATCGATTAAACCGTTTAGGAGAAGTTCAGTGACAAACACACTTACAGAATTATATATATAAAGATATATACTTATTATTATATTAAATTAATCATGAAGTTGTCGACTTTTGTCTTCCATAAACTTGAAGTGCTTTGATACTTGAAGGATTTGAAATGATTTTACCTTGAACTTTAAATAAGTTTCGTATATATAAAAGAATCTTAATCTAGAATTATTTTTACTATAACCTATTTAAATTAGATCTTTATTTGATGTCATAAAAAGATTTGGTTGTTTCTAGTTCAATTATAAAATTTTAAATTATAAAAGAATTTTCTTTCGTTTTCTGAATTTCAAATACACATTTTTAAATATAAAGGTTGTAATTAATGTAGTTTTTATTTCGTTTACAAAACATGGTTTATTATTTTCTTTCTGTATTTAGTAATCTCAATTTTTGTTGATTAAATGTCATGCTACAGCTGAAACAACCCAATTGTTTATGCAGTCGCAACATATTGAAACGTGAATGTTTAGACTGTGCTGCAAATAGAATTAAGCAACAAATGTATTTTAGAAGAACTAGATCTCTTTAACTTTCATCTGGACATTTCCCTTTATGGAAGATACTTCTAAAGTAGTGTATGTCAAAATATGTAATTGATTGAAATATTTAATATTCTATGAAGTGCAAATGACACGATTTGGGTCACTTTTATATCATGCAGAACGTAAATATAAAAAATGTCATGTATATATGTTCATCCCCATGCAAGTATGTCCTTGAGCACAAATGCATCTGTGTTTGTATGCTTTTGCATATGTGGATGTAGTGTCGACAAAGAGAGAGGAAGAAAAATGGGTCACCCTTAATAACTTTTGCAATTATCATTAGATCTTCACATAAATGGTATCGCTGGAAATGGCTCTTAGGGAACTTTATGGTACAATGCTGTTGATTAACAAAATTAACATGGTTAATTAATCGCTAACTCGAAAATTTTCATTACGGAAACCGAGATTTTTGTGTAATCGACTGAGTGTGTCATAAATAGTATATCCCCCAAAATTCCCGTTACTATTATTATTTATTATTAGGTAGACATAATTTCCTTTAATGATTTATAAAAAGTTTTAAAAATTGAATTACAAAATTTTGTGAAGCATTAAACATACATTAGAACTTTGATAAATGTTATTAGTCGTAATATTTTATTTAAAACTTCTGGAGATATTAATAAAATTACCTTTAATTTTTATACACTACATTTTATAGTTTATAAATATCTTATTCCTTTTAATTGTTAATTTATTTTGCTTTTTAATGTTTCAATTATTCTTTTATTGCAAAAATCTTAAACCGAATTTTTATATAATTTCTTAAATTACAGCAAGTTGCTAGTTGGTTATTTGAAGCATTAGATTTTGAGACGGATTTCTTTTGAATTAGAAATAAAAATTGCTTTCCATCGAAATTCAGATATTTTGTTAATGCACATTGTAATATTTTATAACATCAATAAAATGAAATTCTCAATATAAATCATATTAAATTTATAAATACTAACCAAATAAACTATTTTTTTAAAAAATGTTTCACATTCGATTGCAGTAAAATAAGCATATTAATTATAGAAACCATTCATATAAAATAATAAAAGAAGTTAAATGTCTATCTGCATTTCATAGACGGACTTAAAATCTATCATTAAAAGGTCTTCCGCCCCCTTTTATTCCTGTTTTAAATCTGTTATATCAAAACTCGCGAAAAAAAAAAAATTCTAAAAAGGATTCGTGGTTAATTTATCACTTATTAAAAATTCTTATGGCCACAATTGAATATTAATGCGAGGTGCTTATCACATTTGCCATCGAGTTATCTTACCACTAAAAGCTTGCCCTATATCGAATACTGATTTTTACTGCATATTAGTTATGTTTGTGCGTATGTACGCACACAAAATGTGCACTCAAGCTCATACTTTGTGCGTGCGTATGTTTGCATTTGTTTAGCATTCATACCTATAAACGCATATATTGACATATACACGTACACACACGGACATCTATCTATCTATCTATATATTTACATATAATATATATATATATATATATATATATATATATACATACGCACACATATACACACAAACAGATATATAAGTATGCAAGACCATGTATACATGCGCATGAATATAGATACTCGCATAAACATAGATTCATGTGGTCAAGCACTGATAGACGCATACAAACACATACGTGCGCTCAAACGTACAACGCAAGTATGCAAATCCACATACAATTGCACGCACAAATTTACATGTATTCATGCATACATACATATATAAACAAATGTATAAACATAATATATTGATACATATAAAATAAAATATATAGTGATATATACGCATACATATACGCACTAATACCCACGCAAAACCGTGTATATATACACATAAACAAGTACAAACCTACACGAATGCATGCATGCTCACTAATATATACACGCTGGCATACATACATATGTACGCACAAACATACACTTATAAACACTCATTCGCATATATCCACTAAGTATAGACCCCCACATACATAAACGTATTCTTATGTATTTGCATGCATAAGTAAATATACACTTTTTGCTAAAAATGCATACATAATCATGCTTACCGAAAAAACCCAAAACAGATTAACATATGCAGATTTAAGCATACATCATAACACATACTAATACATCACTACTCATAGAGAAATGCATATTTAGACGTATATATGCTTATTCATCTTTACAAGCTTTCATATATACAAGTACTAAGAAGTAAATAACATCCTAGTTTTGGGAGGGGTTAATTTGATTTGCAAAAAGATAAATTTGGTTTACAAAAAGTTGAATTTGGCTTGCCAAATCTATGAAGTACACAAGTTTTATTTACAAATTATATTAATTTGAAGATATTAATACCTATTCATTAAATAAAGTATCAAACAATGGACCCCAGTTCCAATTATAATTTACCTCGTCTGATAAACACAATTGACCTCCACGCGCAGATTGCAATTTTCCTCTTAAATAACTGTTATGGCCTTTCTTCTCTAGTCAATATTTTTCCTGGTACCACATATATATATATATATATATATATATTTGGTGGTTACCACCGCATTAGCCTTCTTATGCTTTTATTTTATGCTAATTAACGATTAAAATCGAAAAGGAGGTAAAAGGTGCCATTTGTGAAATCTAATTTAGATTGTTTTTTAATTTGTGACAAGCAGTCAACAATAATGCAAAAAATATCCAATTCAAAATTTTTAATGCATGGGCATTATTTAATGCATTACTTATAAAGCAAGTTATGTTGTTTCAATAAAACAGAAATTTATTATAAACAGTAAATTATTGTTGTTTCAATTAACACGAAATTTATGTTTATACATTTCTTATATACACTGGTAGAAAATGAAATCCCAACACCTAGAAGAAATTAGTTTAGAGGAATGAAAATTAGCCAAAGCATTTGTTTAGGTTACATATTTGTTTGATTAAAGTTTCAAGGTCACATATTAAACAATGTTCAAGAAGGGCCATTTACAAATATGAAATAACAGTACATTAATAACAGCTATAGTCTCCACGATTTTGAATGCAAACATGCATGCATTGAACAGATGCCTTATGCCATTTTGTGGGATAGAGTTCCATGCCTATTGCACTTGGTCAGTCAAATTAGCAACAGTCCGTGCTGGTGTAATAGCGCTACGATAAGATGGATTTTATTTTCACGATATTGCATAATGACTTGGCAAGAATGTATCCAATGTGCATGATTGCTGACAGCAGTGGTCACGGCAATGTTTCAGGAAGTCCGGGATTCACTCCAAAAAGGGACGACCGCCGCATGGGTGTAATGTGTCGTACTGCATCTGCAGCATAAATTCAAGCTATTGTTGGCTCCAGAGAAAAAAAGATAGTAAACAATAATGAATCAATTACTTGAGAGCCAGCTGTTAGCCTGACTCTATAGCGTCCATGCCATTATTTCTAAATCACTGCCATATACGGCTTCAGTGACATCAAGCTAAAGGTCATAGGAGGACGGAATTGAGATCTGATGTCTTGTTTATTGCGCCAGTGATGGCCATATGTTGGTTAGAAGGATGCCAGGTGAGTACTTTGAGCCAATCTATCTGCGTCTGGGACACACTGGACGTACACCATCAACACCTTGTCATTATCCCACGTACCTTGCAGCAAATTTGTTCCTGACTGGTGATTGAACCGGTTGTGCCGCCATTTTTTATCATTATTCCAACGGGATAGCACTCGTCCTCATATCACTGCTGTCACCAACAATGTCAACATGTTGCCTTAGCTAGAACTTTCTCTCATCGAGCACATATAAGATATTATTGGACGACAAATCCAGCATCATCCATAACTAGCAAGGACCGTTGCCGATTTAACTCATTAAATGACCGAAAGAACAATGAACAAATTTGCTTAAGGATCTTTGATATTGATTTCAAACAAAAGTAAAATTCTTGCAGGGTTTCTAAAAACTGACTTTGGTAACTATGATGTTTTGAAGAAATGCGCCCTTCAACTGTATTTTTTCGATCAACTATTAGTGCCGGATAGCCATTAAATATATTCAATAATTATACGAAAGTTTATGAAATTCAAATTATTGGTCTGAAAATGTTTGAACAATTCCACTCAAAGACTTTTGGTTGAAACTTTATCAGAGTTTCATTTAGTAACATTTTGCAGTGCAGTGTAGTTAGAAATAAATTAATACTTTCGTATAATTATTTTTTTTTAAAATTGCAAACTGATACTAAAGAAAAATCTTAATTTTATGTATTGAAAGATATTTTATGTATTCTCTTTCAAATTGCATTTGCATAAAGTATCCAATCGCTATACGCTTAAAAATAAAATATTTAATTTCATTTCTTGTGACTACTGATGTGCAAACATTTACTCGTTGCCGACGGTTTTGTGAAAACCATGTGAAACCCAAACACCGGCTCTAGAAATCTTTCATAACAATTTTAGATATTCCACTACAGTTTGTGTCCAATGGAATCTATAAGCTAGTTCTGATTGTTATACTGCATAGCTGCTAACATTAGGAAATGAAAATTCGGGCGTAATTTCATGAATAGATTTCTTGAAAAAAAAAATAATAGTAATGTAGGGATTTTGGCATAAGGAGTTTTAAGTTAAATAGGGACACCAAATACTTCTATACTAAAAATAAACAAATTATAAGGAATAAAATAAAAAGTAAAAAATTGCTTTAGAATTTACCAATTCAAATATTAGCATTTTTCTGGGTGAAGACTTTTTTTTTAAAACACATTTTCTCAAATAAAATTCTTGATAAATAATTAATATACATCTTTTGTTATTTACAGTTCTTATTTTCTTAAATAAATGAAAAAGTTTAGCATAACTGTTATGCTTTAATACGGAATATGTAAATGAATAAAATAAATATGAAAAAAAGAGTGGCAATGCAGTTATTTTTGTCTGATAACAAAACAAAAAAAAAAAAAAAAAAAAAAAAAAATCCTATAATTTGACAATTTGATAAAATGAATTCAAAATAAAAGATGCTATGCTAATCTTTTTCAGAAACTAGCCATATTTTAAAGTTTACTTTAATTCGGCATTTTTTTTTTTTTTTTTTTTCTATCGCATAATTAGAAAACTGGGTACTAGTCATTTTAAAAATATAGCTAGAAATCAAAATTATTTTGCTTCTTCTTACAACTTGGTTTTTGCATCCGACCATTGAGTTTACATTAAGGTAAATAAATATTAGTTCCTCATTTGCATTGAGGGCTGGAATGGCAATGCGTTTGTTACGATTTCTAGATGGGAAAACGATTGGCACTTTTTTTTTTTTTTTTTTTTTTTTTTTTCTATTTCACACGAGCATCATTTGCAAAATTTTTCTTCCTTTTGTAATCCACCATGCACCATTTCAAGCACATAATGCAAAGTTTTGAAACGAGATATTTTAACGTTTCATGATCGGTTTTTTTTATTTAATTATCCCTCTTTCTTGTGCAAAAATCCCTTTTAAGGGGATTTCTTGATATTTGATAAAATTCGAGATTGGGGAGAAATTTATGCACAAGAAAAACACGAACATATTCGTTAAGGACAGGATATGCTATTGATCATAAAAAGATATCAATAATAAAAAACAAGGTTAACAAATTAAAGAAATTCGAACAGATATATTGTAATAATAATAATAACGGGGAAAAAAAAAAAAAAAAAAAAAAACACGGACAGACGAACAGTTATGATGTGAATCCTAAAAAACAAAGGGTACTTACGTATTAACAGTACCTTGGCGACAGTTGCGCCAATAAAGTGCAAACGCGCCAACCGCAGCTACAGATTTGGCGGTTTTTAAGTGGCACCAATCTATTCTATTGGTTTGGTAACCTTAGTAGCTGTTAGATTGGTGACACTTAAAAACCGCCAAGGTACCGTTAATACGTAAGTACCCGAAATCAGAACCACAAACTGCAGAATCTTCTATAAGCGTTTACCTTTTGTTAAAGTCAGATGATGTTTCATGTTTAAATCTCATCAAAATCTGAAATTCTCCAATACATTATCTATCTCATGACTTTTCAAAGTTTCCAAATGATGATATGGGCCATAGTCATATGCATGCTGAATTTGATGAATTGTTCCCTAAATAACAAACATGCTTGAAGGAAGATGTTAAGTTTTTTTGTTTTAACGATATGCAAATCTTTCCAGAAAGATAATTTATAAGATAACGCATTTAAAATTAAAAATTTTGATTTATAAGTGCAGTTTTTTTAGTGATATTAATCAAATTTGTTTTTATTAGATGTAAGTTTTCAATTTAATAAAATTATATATTGTCTTTTTTTTTGTTTCCCTTGTAGGAATTTGATCTATTCTAACAAATATTTATATTAAAAAAAATGTCAAATTGTTGAATAAATAGCTTAATTTCAAAATTTATTTTATAGTTAAAATAAAACATAATGCTGACTGAAACTTCAAAACATTCCTGCATTCTGTGGTATTAGATCATTCAGAAGAAAGTAAAATGCTATGAAGTTTTTATGAATGTTATTGAAACTTACCAAGCATGTTAATGAGTCAAGTGAATTTATTTATAGTAAAATAAATCAAAATTACTGCTTATTATTTATGAATTAGTTTTGTTTAAAATTATTTGTGGCAAATTTAAAATATAATCATTTTCATAAAATATTGTTAAAATAAATATATAAATTTTCTACTACTTTTCCCAGAAAATATATATTTTTAAGGAAAGGTGCAGTAAAAGGAGAATATTAATTAAGAACAAGGAGGGTGCAGCAATAGCATTTTCAAATTTGTCTGAAAACAAATTTTCTGCCTATTTTTTTTAAATAAATTCAATTTTATTTTATTTTTTTTGTAGAATGTTGGTGTTTTAGAGAATGTTAGTTTAGAATAGTATTTTATTAATTTTTTAAAATAAATTATTTTTTTATATTTCAGTATAGTGCAATTGATACCAGCCCACTGAGCAATTATGTTATGCATCCATTTTGGAATCAAGTGGTAAAAGTAAGAAGTTTTTCCATCTTATGATGTGTTAATGAGATATTTAAATATTTATTTATTAGTTATAGAAATTTTGATTTCAAAAAATTAGATCAAATCAATTTTGATGAGTTCAAATCTGATTATCTAATGTACAACTTGTTTGCAACATGAATAAAGTTAAAAGTGAATGTAAATTTGTGGTATAATAAACCTGTAAAATAAACCAAGACAACAGCTTATTATTATTTAAGAATTTGTTTCGTTTGGTTGTAATGTCAACTTTTGCATAAATGGTGTTATAACATTTGTATTTGGCATTTACACATTTATAATCTAATTTTTATCCAATAACTTGTATCATTTTCAGTTTAATTTTTTTTCTTTTTTTTTTTTTTAGTTGGTGCCAACATGGCTTGCTCCGAATGTGTTAACCTTCACAGGATTTCTTTTAACTCTATTAAATGCTATTCTACTTGCTATATATGATTATAGTTTCCATGCTTCTTGTGATACAGAAATAGATATACTTCCAGTTCCAAGATGGGTTTGGCTTGTTTGTGCTATTAATCATTTTCTTGCTCACACATTAGGTAAGATACACTAGTATTACTTATTTTTCATTGCTAATCTCAATGTATTTAAATATTTAAAGATAAAAGTTAATATTTTATGAATCATGCTATATTTTAAATTTTACTATTGTATATTATATTCAATGATTCTTCAAGGAATTACAAATTATTTAAGTTATTTAACAAGATTTAGTTTGAATCATAAATATCAGAACACATGCTGCTCTGTAAACAGTTTTATATTATTTGAATTATAATGCATAATATTTATAAATAGTTTGTGCATATTCAAATTTAAATAATCTTTCAAAAAGAGAATACACCTGCAATTCTCTTATGTATCTAAACGCCTGATGGCGAGTGACTAGCGCTCAGGTTTCGGGTTCGAGTCCCGGCGTTGCCATCGATGTTTGTAGTAGCTCGGAATCCACTTTAAACTGTAGGTACCGGTCTGTTTAACCCTCGTGTGCACAAGATGACCGTAGAGCGACAAACTAAACCGAAAAAAAAAAAACCATACAAAACTTATATGTATGTTCTCTTATTATATATATAAAGAGTATCTTTTATAATGATTCAGATCAACTGTATAATCTATAGATCAAGAAAACTTTATTGTTCTGCTATTTATATTAATGTTAGATTCCTCGAATTTGTTTATACTGTTCTACAGGATAACAAAAAATTTAAGGATTACATTCAATGCATTTGTATCCTTTTAATACTAGTGCAAAAAGTAGCAGTATTTCTTGATATGACAGCCTGTGGCATATTAGATTTGTCTACATTGCTTTGGATATGATTTCAACGTATGTTGTATCATTTGTTTAAAGATTTTCTGTACCTCATCTGAAATAACCTCTGAGGGCTAAAACTTTCCTCTTATTTAGTTGTTTTGTTAAATATTCCCACAAAAAATGATCACATGGAACAGTATTGGGATTGATCAGTATCCACTGATAAGTCTTTATGAACTGCATTTTCTCTCATTGAATAATTTCAACATACTTTTAGCAGTATTTGAAAGTGCTGATCTTGATAGAAAAACTCCACCATCATTTGATACATCTTTCAATAAAGGCTTTAAACTTTTTTTGAATGTGTTATTTTGTGTGTGTGTTTTTTAAATTTATTTTAATGCTTTGTTGCACAAAACCAAGTTTAGTGTTTCCATTTGCAGAAATACCCATCTAAATCATGAAATCTTTTGGATAGGTCTTCAAAGTTAAAGAAATTTATTCTTACCTATTTTGACCTTTACTTAGGTATTGCACTTTAAATTTTTGCCATGTATCTAAGAGAATGATCCAGGCCTCATCAGTTGTGATTACATATCACCATCTGTCCCTTTGAAGAAGCTTGCAGAGGGGCCATTAATGCTACATTCTCACCCGTATAGCTTTTATTATTTAGATGATAAACTTGACTTGGACTTGGGTTTTTATGCATTTTTTTTTAAGATGTATTTTATTTGTTAGTTTAGACTTGCTAACTTATATATAAAGGCTTAAACTTACTTGCCTGTGTGTACGAACCAACTTAAAGAACATTTGTGTTATAGGTTTTGTCTGTTTCTCCGACATCTCATTTTTTTTTCCAATTCAAGTTTTGGAGTTATGAATCCTACTGATATGACCTCAAGATATTGATATTCCCTTTTTAAAGTGATTGTGAATTATTCTATGACTGCATCAAATTTCTTTAAAGACGTGACTTTGATTAAAATGGAAGTCACATGAAATAATTGTCAATAAGTTTGACTATACAACAATCTACTACTTAAAAGGAAAACATTTAAATTTATTGTGGTAGTGAGTATCAAAATTTATACTTAAGATTGTTTGTTACCCTGTAATTGTAAAATATTTATTTTTCAATTTATTCAACAAACAGGGTGGCAACAGAACTGAGAAGTCAGGAAAATCAGAAAAGGTCAGGGAACTTGATCAGTCGTGAAAAGTGAGAGAAAAATCAAGGAAATTCATAAAAGATCTAAAAATCAGGAAAATGGCTGATGAGAACATTTCATGCCAAGCAGATAACACAATTGACGATTTTGTAGCCAAGCATGATTGGCTACTCGAATCATTACTCATTTTGCAGCAAACTTATGTCCTTTTTTTTATGATGTGCTTAGTCGAGTTATGAAGGAATCTGATAAATCTGATTTAAGATTTATCTCATTTTAAACATGTCTTTGACTAATATGTGTGTTTTTACTTTTACTTGTGCTCTGCTTGTACTTGTACTATTATTTGTACACATGCTCAACTTAATTGCTTAAGCCAACTTAGAACAGTAAGGATTTTATTTTGTTTAATATTTGATTAATTATTAATGTTTCATTAATTATTTATTGTGTATTAAGCTTAAATTCATTCTTAAGCCCAATTTTGAACAATCTTTTTAGCATCTGCATTGATTGTGTTTTTATATTTTCATTACTGGAAATTATGTCTAATGATTATTATTCATGTATATTTTATCTATATTAAATCCTCATTTATTAATCAAGTATATGTTAGAAAATGCATTGAATGCATATTTTAATTCATTATTTGTGTATTTAATTACTAATTCTGCTCTTAAATTGAGCTTCCAGTATATGTATTGTAGAGAGAGGGAAAAAAAGCTTCAATGATAAGGTTTCTCCTTTAAAAACACATTCAAGGAGAATTGCCGTCCACACAATTTCGCATTGTTTTTGCTATTTCTTTTCGCATGAATTTCTTAAAAGGAAGACAATTCTTAAAATAAATCTTGTAAATCCCTTTTTAATAATAATCTTAATCAAAATAGTTTAAATGAAATAATTGATCTATATTTATTTTAGTAAGATTTGTATTATAATATTTTTTGGGAATTTTCTGTAAACTATTGTCTTAATAGATTTCTTTTAGGATGTTCATTCTGTTTTTTTTTTTTTAAATTAAATTTTATAAAAATATTTTTTTTTCATATTAAATAACTGGTAAAAGTGTTTTTACTAAAATATGTTCTACAGATACTAGAATTTTTTGGCTCTTTTTTTTTTTAAACACAAAAAGCTAGTCAAGCCTTTTTCTTGATACAGTTTAGATAATTACTTGATAAAATTTAGATAACAACTTGATAGAATTTAGGTCAATAACTTGATACAATTTAGGGTCAATAACTTGATACAATTTAGGTCAATAACTTGATAAAATTTAGGCCTTGTGGGAAAATAACTATTTAATGCGGAGTTTGTTTTTGTGTTCAATATTGAAGTAACGTATGGATATTGAAGTAGCTACACTTTTTAGACACCTTCATAACTATACCTTTCAATTGTTAAGTTTTGTACATTATTTTTTTTTTGCATGATAGATTTCAGAAAATGAAACACCTTTTGTTAGGTATAAAGTAAACCCCAAACACCCTTGGCATTTTAATAAACACATATCAAAATAAGAAATTTGACCATAAACTGGTTTCAATATAGCATTAAATCCATGTATTAGCACATGTATGCTAATACATAGATTTAATGCTACTTTGTTATAATTAAAATTTTCTGTATAATATTTTAATCAGTATATTATTCTTTTATTTCCCTAATATTATAAAATCACAGCATTTTATAAATGTTTCTATCTTATTTGTTTTCTGGCATATTATATTTTTAAATGATATATACACATATTTTCTGTTTAATCCTTAGATGGTATTGATGGAAAGCATGCACGTCGTACAAAATCATCGGGCCCATTGGGAGAGTTGATGGATCATGGACTAGACAGTTGGGCTGCTTTTGTTTATGCCAACTTGCATGTATTCAGTGTTTGGTTCTGGGGAATATAGCTGTACCGAACTAAGAGTGTTTTTCATTCTATGGAGTGTTCATCTGTGCTTCATATTTTCACATTGGGAGAAATATAATACTGGTGTACTCTATCTTCCTTGGGGATATGATATTTCACAGATGGTAAGTTTTTTCAGCATTAAATTTTGTCTGTGGAATTTCAGGATTATTTTTACTCAAGTTATAAATCTTGATATTTATGATTTATTTTAAAAATACTATATGATGATTTTCACAACATATTTTCACATTGTAACTTGCTTGATATTATATTTATTCCCTAGTTGAGAGTGAAGAGGAAACAATTGATAGTGATTTTCATAAGTTATGTTAAACATGAGGTTTTCAGATAGTTTTTATTGAAAATTTTAATGTGCTTTTATTTCCTATATTGGTCTGTGTAATTTAATTTACTATTTTCTGGTATATTGTAGCTTATTAATATAGGAAAATTCAAGATATTTTTGTTTTCTTAGAAAATATATAGCAAAATTGATTAATGAAAAAAATTATGCTTATTTGAATTTTTATAATTGATATTTTAGAACAAATTCTTTTGTCATAACAATTAAAAAGTGTAAAAAGTTATTAAAACATACACATGTTTTGCTCAGTCTTGAAATAGATAATCATGTCTGAAGATAAGCAAAATAGTTTATTTTTGTTTAAATTATGAGATTTATATGAATATATTGCTGTTGTGTATAGATAATTTTATTTGAATACAGGAATTATTTGTGTATAAATATTTATATTTTATGAAACCTGACATTTATAGTCTATCACAGTATTCATATTTTCTTACTAAAAAACACATGTTTGTCTGAGTAGAAAGCTGAAGAAAATTAAAAGAACAGCAAATATAACTTATATATTATATGTATATCATTATTCATGCAAGTACTAACTTATAAGTGATTACCAGAAATTTATGCTGTATTGAGAATCTGGAGTTATCTCATAGAGATTATTTAAATGTTTATTGAAAAGTTTATTAAATTCTAAATATTTTCTATAATTGGTATAAATTTATGTGCCATTTAATTTTTGATTTTTTGTATATATATATAGCTTTAAGAATTTTTTTGTTTGTTTGATCTATAATCAGAAAGTTATTCCCTAAAGGTTTTTAAATATATTTGTTTTCAACTTGTGAATATAATTGTAGATAAATGAAAAGAATTAAATGCAGCCACAACAATACACTTTTCTACAAGCTATTTTTATAGATTTTTAGATTTAAAATTGGAATTTCTTTAATAAATGGAAATTGCTTATTAGTAATTTTGAAATTCATAATTAAAGTTTGTGTTCTTCAAAAAGTTCAATCTTATTTTTTAAAAAGTTTCATTTCTTTTTTGAAGTGATTTAATTTTTAAATGAGACTTACATTGCCCCCTTCCTAGTTTAAGAAACCCTGAAGCAGAAGGTTGGATAGTTTTGTTAAAAGTTAACTAAATTATGCTTTAATATAATCAATGTATAAGAGTTTAACATGTTAACAAATTACAATTAAAAAAATCTTATGATTAAAAAATATTTAATCTTTGTATTTAAGATTAAAAATTCTGTTAATACATACATGTAGCTACAAGATTACTTTTATTGCTGAAAGATTTGTCAGTGAAATTTATTAATGTACATGAAATTTTTGCTATTTATTAATATGATTTGTCAAAACAAAAATTTTCGAACCATTATTTTAAAGGTGATACATTTTCAAAAATATACCTCAGAAATGTCTGTTACACAAGTTTTTTGATTTCTTATAAATGAATTTAGAATTGCATAATAATTTCTGTAGAGGTGATTGCATACTGCAAAATTGAGGCTATCTATCCTGAAAATTTGGAGTTACAAGTTTAAAAATTTTCATATTGTGCATTACCAGAAATATCTTAAAAACATTTTTATTTCTCCATTTCTGAAATAAATATGCTATAAAAGTTTATATAATTTTTTTGTAAGTTATAAAAAAATACAACATTGAACATTATAAGTAGGCCATATACTTTTTGTCAAATTCATTTTTGCTGGAATTGAAGAGTTTAATTTTTGTTTTCATGCAGAGCTTTTAAAATTTTACATATAATTTAGAAAATTTCAGTGCTACTCAAAAATCGCATCTACATTTTTTGGAATAAATTATTGATGGGAGTTGATTTGTACTGCAAAATATTAACTTTTCCTCCTCTTTAAAAATTATTAGTTTTTAATTTTCAATTTATAAATAAATACTGTAATTAATCATTATTTGTAATATTAAATTGAAATTAAGTTCTTTTCATATCTGTTATTCACATAAATTGCAATACTTTCTTTTATTTATAGGTACTGTTGGCAGCATTTTTGGTAACATACTTTTAAATCATATGCATTTTGGAAATTTTCTATCCCATTTTTAAATATTGGGAGTGGTGAAGTTATTGAGATGCTTATTTATGGTAATTGATTTAATACATTATATATTAAATTTTTCTATTAAATAAGACCAAAATATGGTGGAATAGATTTTCTTGGCTTATTACTTTGTGATATTTCAATTATTTATTAATTTTTGAAATTATTTTAAGTTCTTGTATGGGAATAATATAAATTGCATATACAATAAAACGTTTTAGATTTTTTTTTTTTTTTTTTTTTTTTTTTTTTGAAGGATTTTCCTCTTGGAATTATTGAAGAATTATTTATGCATGTTTTTTCTTAAACTTCAAACTTAGGCTTGGTATTGGTTATATTAATTCTGTTGTGTAAATTAATGGAAAGGGGCAAGATTTCTCTTAATAAAATAAGCTAAGAATTAAAATCTTTCATTTTAAATCTTTGTTGGTTTATTCATGTTCTTGAAATATTTTAATCATTTGGCAGATTTGCAGTTTTAACTATGTTTAAAATTTATTAAACACTTTAAGAAATACTATAATTGTGATTACATCAATTGTTTCTGATTAAAAATCAAAACATGTTTGTATGTAATTGATATGAAATTTGCTATTAAAAATTAATTTTGAAAAATAACTATAGTTAACAAATTATGTATTTTTTTTCGAAGGAAACATTCAAAGTTTTTAAATTTCTTGAAATTTATTTTTTGTAAAAACACAGTTTAATCATTTTGTTTCAACTTATTGATTTGGTCAAAAGGTTTCTTTGTAATGCCAGACAATTGATTTATTAGAATTGTAGGATAAGCCCTTCCCAGAGTTAATGCTCAAAAGGCAATTGGAATACCTTCCAAGAGGTGTTTTTAAAAATAACTGACTTCCTTTTATATTACTTATATGGATAATTGGGAAATAGTTACTTAGGCATCCTTATAATAGTGAACAAGATATCATCATCAGTGGCGCAACAGCCAAAGAGTGGGCCAAGGCCTACAGTAGATTTCGAGATGCAACAGATGTTTTTTTCTTTTTACGGGGTAGGGTTGTCAGCTTTACGCTCAACAGTCATATGAGACCAGGACCTATGGCTTAAAGTGGATTCCAAACCACTACAAACATCCATGGCGCCGCCAGGATATGAATCCGAAACCTGTGGTAGCGAGCGCCAGAGAGCGCTGCGAGCGCCAGAGCGCTAGCCACTCGGACATTCAGGCTCAGTGATGAAGATATACTAGATTAAATGATAACTTCATGAAGATATATACTTGGCTTTTCTCCAATTTTTCTTCTTGACTTTCATTAGCTTTATTTCAATCATATTTTATCAAATTTAAATTTTATTACTTTATTAATTTAACTAAAAATCAGATTTCTAGAAGTTTACGATTCTTTTGGGTTAATAAAAATCAGCACAATTTTTTTGTATGTCTGTTTATATTTTTTACTGCATACTGCAGTATGTATGTATTTGCACGTATATATATGTGATACTTACTGGCACATGAGATTTTAGAATACATATACACTGTTTTATATTCATTTGCTAATGATTAAAAAAAAAAAAAAAAAAAAAATTATTTGCTGTTAATATAATTTATTGTTTTGTAAATATTATGTATATATTTAAATGCTTATGAATATCAGTTAAAAGTGCTTTAAGATAAAATACAATGGAAAATCATTACATTTAAATTATCAATACAAAAAAAAAAAAAATCCTTACTTTAGTCTAGAAATACAGATACGAGGTAACTCAGACAATGTTGGAGGATATTAGCCTCGCGCATGAGTCAAGTAACTATGACTATGACCAACTGACTCAAGTGGAAATTGACTGAGCAACTAGCTATTCACAGTTTCAGTACTAGATAACATTTAAAATAATAACATATATATTATATTGAATTTGATTTGTTTTATAATTCTACTGTGATAAAAAAAAATGTAAATGGTAGGCAATTGTTTAATTGATATTTTTAGATTTAATCAAATTTCTGTATGAATCGGATGGATTAATAATGCAACTGAGAAAATAATCTGAATAATAGTTTTATTTTTTATTTTATGTCATCAATACTGCACTGTGTGTATTAGAATTTTCTGTGAATTTTGAAATAGGCGACAGTTATCGATTATGAATTAAAAAGTTGGAATTAGAAGAATATGACATAAACAAGTTAGACAATAAATCAATGCAAGTAAGATTTTATTTAAAATAAGGAAAATATATCCTTCTTTTAATAATAAAAGTAATTGTATGTAGACAGTAGAAAAATCTGATATATAACTTTTCTATATCAGAATTGATTATATCTGTATTTAATTAAGTTTGTAAATTTGAAGAAACCGACAAGTATTACAATTTTGGTATGATTGTAGATTTATATTTATAGTGTTTTAGGATATAGATATATATCCCTGTAACACATGAACTAAAACTAAAACTGACAATTTATAAGAGGATTAAGAAATTTCTGAAAAGCTGTCATTTATGACATCAAAATGTACTACGAAATGAAGAATAAATATTTTGAATTAAATTTTGTATAGAAAGAAGGATTTAAAGTGCATATTGTGGAATATCTGTTTCACCAGAAGTAGTTTTTATTTCAAACAGACATTTACTGTAATTACAAGAATTTACTGTTGATTAGATAAAGCACCCATATCATTTTTAATGTCAGAAAAAAGTAATGCTACTTTTAGTCATGATTTCAAATTTTCTGTTAAATCAAATTGAGTGGAAGATTTATATCATAAGAGAAATTAAAACTTCTTGTTGATTAAAAATTATTTTATTATTTAGTTGCAAAATATAGCAAATTAATCTACCCAACTCTTAAGAAAATGCAAGTTAAAGCATCTGATGTATCTTCAATTAATTAAAGATCTCAAACTACAAATTTTTCAAACTGATATAAGTAATTTAATATATGGTATAATATTATATTGCAATATGAATAATATTCTTGCGGATACTTATTTTGTAATGTAAAAATGCAAAAATCTTTTTTTTCTTAGTAAAATAAATATTTACTAGTATATTTAGAAAAAGAACTATTTTATTCAATTTGTTTTTTGCACTCTTGGTTTTATTATGAAGAAAAATCTTATAATGGAATATATTGTGATTCTCACTTTGGAGAAAATTTTTACATTAAATGTTATTTCCGCTATATTGAATTGTAGGCTTGAAATAAGAAAATTTATTAAATTTATAGTTCTGTATTCAAAACAGTTTTTCATCAGGTCTTTTATTGATGTGTATTAAGAAGAATAGTTATAAGTAGAATTCAGTTATGATCATAAAAAAAAAAAAAGATAATTTATAACTGCAGGAAATATTCATTTATTATCCTGGAAAATAATAACCCTCAACTAAATCCAATTGTAAATTTATATTAATATTTAAAAAGTTTTTGTACAGGAGGTGTGCATATCAAGTAAACAGTTAATTGAACTTTTAATTATTAAGAAAGGCTTTCAGCTGAAAGAGACTTTTGTTATATTGCTTTAGAAATATGCTAGTCTACTAAATAATGACAGCATATTATTTAGGAACATTGCTGTATTTGAAGCTGTTTGATTTTAAATACCTATTATATAAATAATTCTTAATCTCTATGTGAAATTCAAATGTTATGAAAGCATTTGTATCTAGTAACAAAAAAAAATTCTTATAATTTTAATCACTATCGTAATTGAAATAATTTAATATATCTGACATAATTTTTACTTTGTAATATGAAATTATATTTTTTTAAAGTTTTAAGCCATGTGGTTTTTAAATGTACACTAAATTAAAAATGCTAAACAATTCTAATCATAAAACTTTTCAAATGATATATCCTCAGTATTTT
Source organism: Caerostris extrusa (assembly GCA_021605095.1). Taxonomy (NCBI): domain Eukaryota; kingdom Metazoa; phylum Arthropoda; class Arachnida; order Araneae; family Araneidae; genus Caerostris; species Caerostris extrusa. Next base: position 60,964 of record BPLR01006824.1, read on the forward strand.
AGTGAATCTAAAGATTTTGATTTTTAATATTGTGATGATATTATTTAATATTGTAATTTTAATATTTGCTCATAAAGTTAATCAAAAATTACTTTTATTATAGCAATTTTTAATTAATAAAAAGTTTTGGAACATAGATTTACTTGCTGTATTGTTTTTACTCATTGGCTTGCAAAAATCAAAGCCATTTGATAAATTTTAGAAAATATGTTCCAAACTTATAATATTGTTTTTATGTCATCATTATAATATCCATTATTTTAATTTTAGGTGGAACATTTGGAATGTCCTTACCTGTCAGTCTGTATAATATTTATTGGTTAGTATTATTTTTAGTAATATTAATTTTCTTTTTCTCTTGAAAAACTAATAGTTAACTTTCTAACTAAACTCTAATAACTCTCTAATATAAACTCTTAGTTTTTCTTTTTCACTTTGAAAAAGATTATGAATTAACAGGTTGATGTCAATAAGAGTCAAAATATACATAATGAATATTAACATGGGGATTTATAATATCCAATAAGGAAAGTGTAAAGAAAGTATTAAGAAAAAATAAGGAAATTAAAATGAAGTTGTTTCTGTCATTTTTCTATGAATTGATATGAAAAATTAAAGCATTTTTAATAATAAACATAAATTTAATTACAATTGAAAGGATCTATGATTACTGTTTAGTTTTAATATTTACTGATATTTTTCCTGAAAATAATCTCATTTTTGGAAAACCTGGTTTTTATTACATTTGCAGAAATCTGATTTCTAAAAATCTTTTATTTTTAAAAATGTATTATGATATATAATATTGAAAATTTTTTAATCAGAAATTAGGTTGTATTAAAATGCAAAACATTTTTTTAATGATTATTGGTCTCGGAATTATAATATATTGAATATTAAATTTATACGGAAATGAAATGTAATTTTTGCAGTTATGTTTCAATTGTGTAATAATTTTTTATTTCTACCACTAAATGAAACTTGTATTCTTCTAGTGCATATAAAAAAGGAGAGTTAAAACAAACATCAATATGGGAAGCTATGCGTCCTCTCATACCTATATTATTATTGTTTCTAAGTACAACTGTTTGGGCTATATATTCTCCTACAAACATTTTGTATAATGACTCTCGGGTATTTTACTGGTTGGTTGGAACTGTCTTTTCAAACATTGCTGTAAGTTTTCTCAGATTAGCTTTTAATTTTAAGATTTTGCAATTCCACTTTTGGTACTCTGAAAATTTTTAACATTTTCTTTAATTTTACAATGCACAGTAAAATAGACTCTATTTTCAATGTTGGTTTTATGTAATGTTTTTTTGTAAGTTACTTTTGTGATATTTAAGAATTTATATAGATGAATACTACTATTAATTTATATTGTTAAAATACTAAATTTGTAACCATATATTGATAGTTAATTAAGTACAATGCCGTTGTATAAGAATAAAATGGAATGTCATTATTATTATTATTATGCATTTAAATTATTTTTATTCATTTGTATATTGATGGTAATTTTTATTGCAGATTTTTCATTCATTATATTGTTTGTTCATGGGATTAGTGAATTCTAATATAAAAATTATGTAAACATATAAATTGTCTAGAAAACGTTTCTATGTGTTTTGACTGTGTTTTATTTAATTTTTGTGTGCATATGAAAAATTGTAACTTATAAAATATTTTTAAAAAATTTATTTCAGTGCCGATTGATTGTATGTCAAATGAGTTCAACTAGGTGCGAAGTTTTCAACTGGCTATTTTATCCCATTGGACTTGCTTTACTTTTCATTTTTACTTGTCCTCATCAGAGTAGCACAGAAGTTGTAATTGCTTGGGCTTTGTTGATTTTATCAATTTTAGCTCATGTTCACTATGGAGTTTGTGTGGTGAGTTTAATCTGTTATAAAAATGAGTTTTCTTAAGCTGATGCATTAGTATATGTATATATGTTGTATTTTAGGATATATGTAGCAGCACAGAGTCTGTGGCAAGTTCTAATATTGGTTATAAGTTGGGTTTTTTTTTTCTTTGTACTTTTTTTTTTAGGAAATTGAAGAGTCATAAGTTTTTTTTTACTCAACTTACTAATAATAAGAATATTTGGAGTTGGGAAGCGAACATTAATTAATCATCATTTACATTTAATAAATAAATGTGTAGATTGAGACTAAAATACAAAAAATAAATAAATAAAAATAAAAAAAAAATGGGAATGTATTTAAATATTAACGAAAACTACCAACGTCATTTAAACAAACTCTATATTTCATAACAAATATGAGCATTAGTAAGTATATTTGAAATGAATAAAAAATAAAATAACTAGATATTTATTTCAAAGAATATAAAATGCACTTAAAAATATTTGTAAGGTTTGTTATCAAAAATAATTACAAAATATTGTTTCTATTAAATCATTATTTCAATAATAAAAGTGAATGATTATTTAAGAATTAATATTTCCAATTAAAAATTATGATAATTTGAAATAATACTTCATTACTGTCAAATTCTTTCCTTTCAATTTGATTTAAATTGAAAATAGAAAACTGTCTTATTTATATAAAAAAAATGATAAATAATTAATCTTTTATTCATATCTTTTCTAAAAAGTTAGAAATTTCGTCAAATGATTTTTAAAATTTTTTTATTAAACGGCAATCATGCAAAAAATCCATGATTATCATTAATTAGCTATAGATAACATAAGCAAAAAGCATACTAACTCTGATTTTGCTCCTCCTGCATATATTTAAAAGACCTGCATTTAATAGAGTTGTTTTAAATCAAAGCTCAGTAGTTAATTTGTTTCAGTTAAAATGAAAATAGTGATATTCATTATTAGCTATTTGATGCGATTGGCTTGGAAAATTTAAGACACCTTTAATTTTAGTGGGCTGTCTTGTAAAACATTGTAACCATTCATTGCTCACTTAATCATAGGAAGAGGATCATAAGATTTTATGTACTCTAAATTTGTATACTTGCAACAAAGTAATAAAAATGTGCAATTATTGTTATTTAAATAAACGATTTCAATTACCTTTGTTTTCAAACGTTTTTCAATGATTGAAATAATTCAAAGATTTCTAAGTAATCTTAACAAGAAGACTGTAATAAATAATGAATGAAACAATTGTAAAAGAATGAAATGAGTGTAATATGTATATGGATTCTTTTCTGTAATTTGAAAGTTGTGGGAATTTTGTCAGATAGTGTATACTATTTTTCACACGCTTAATCTATTGCGCTAAAAATAAAATGAATAATTATCAAGTTAGCTGTTAATTAATCTTTTTTAATTAGTTTAACTGCATTACACAATAAGTTAGTTCTCTTCAAGCAATTTGCAGCAATATCACTTATGTGAAGATCGAATGATAATTACCAAAGTTATTAAAAGGGATTTTTTTTTAATGACTGTATGTACAATCCTTTATTCCATTAGAAAGGCAACAAAACCCGCTCAGTATTTTTCTTCTCATACAATATAGTGACAAGTCATTTTGTTTTTTTTCTGGGACTGTTCTTGTTTTCTGTTTTTGCAAATTATAATGATAATAGTACATTTATAAAAGAAATTCCACTGGTGTTTTATGTCATGTGAATATTATAGCCTAAATTTAAGGTTGATGCTAGTGTAATATGTTGCCTGGAATTCACTTCGTTTTTGATTCTGTCTGGTGCATATATGTTTTCTGTCTCATGAGTGATGGCATGTACTGAATTTTTTTGCTTTTCACTTCCTCACTACAAAACATTTATGTGATACTAGATGGGAGTGTAGAATTGCTGTGTCAAAGCTATTAAATACGAAATCATAGGGATTCGAGAAATTCTTTATAAAGTTTCAGAATTGGCTATATCTGATTCTATAACATGACATGTAGCAGAGATTCTTGTAACACAAATAGATTATGGTTTTCTAGTGTTGATAAATGTCTTGTATGATGTCTTAGGTTGGGTGAATCCAATCAGCAAAACTATGCAGAATACCTCTGTAGAACTATTATTGTATAAATAGATATGAATAGCACTAGAGTCAGCAAAAAGAATTAACTACAGAATTAGATTTAGAAGATATTTTTAGAAGTAACAGAATAAGTAGAAAAAGGAGATTGTTTGAATATGAGTGCTCTGATAAGGTTCCAAATGCAGATGACCTAGAAAAAGTTTTAAAAATCGTTTGTTCACTATAACAATAGACATGCATTTAAAATTTCAATGAAAAAGGCATCCTGGCTTCTGAGGATTCCTCTCCAATATTTTACACTGCAATGCTATTTAAAGTTCCTACTGAGTTGCTGGAGCTTGTTCATGATATGCAGCTGTAAATTTTATTGACTACTTCTAGTATCAAATTTATCTTTACTATAGTACTACAGACTATATCATATTTATGTTAAGAACTGTACAAGATTCTGTTTTTGTAAAAGAACGGTAATATGCCACAAAAGTAAACTCACAGTATTTGTGTACTGTAATAATGTAAAGATATTTTGAATTTAAATCAGTTACTATAGTACTGTATGTTGTTTTCCTATAATAGTACTATTTTATGCTGCAATATTCAGTAATATTTTAAATTCTTACAATTTTTACATTTTTTTTTTTTTTTTCATTTGTCACTTAAATTTGGAAATGATGCTAGTATAACAGTAAAGTTGGGTTCTTATAATTGCATTATAGCAGAGCCATTATATTTAGTTTTTTAAATAACTTTTCCTTTATTTGCATTTCGAAAAAAATATTACAAAATGTTGGAAATATTAATATTTTGTATTTTGCAGGTACAGCAAATGTGCAAACATTTCAGAATATATTGCTTTTCTCTGAAGAAAGATGGAAAAGATTGAAAAAGCCCTGTTTTCAGTTCCATACCGATTTGTAAAAGTATGGTAGTAACTGTATATTACATGATATTACTTTCTTAATTACATTGAGAAAGTAACTTTTTTGTGGAATTTGGGTTCAATATATACTGGCATTATTGAAGTGTCAAAATTATATATTGAAAGTCATGTAATATTTATTTTCACTGGTTTAAAACTTTTATATTGATTAAATGTTTCTATATCATAAAATTCTTATATTTTTAGTATTTTTGTACTTGATATGTATATGTATGTATATAAATATACATATATATTTATATATGCATGTATATTTATATGTGTGGTGTATATATATGTGTGTATCAAAATTAAGTTTTCCAGTGACTGTTTATTTTATTTTTCAGAAATATTAAGTTGAATTGTTTTCTCATTATTCAGTCATTATGCATTATTCAGTCTTATGCACATATATACATACTTAAATATATTTAAAATATTTATGCTCCTCCTGTTAAATTTTACTTTGTTGAATTTTTATTAAAAGTACAATATTAGTAGAAGCTTTAGAGCAATTTGCTGCCTTAAAGACTGTAAAAATATTTTTTTCAAAAATAATATAATTTTTTGCTATTATGTTTTATTTACTGATGCCGCTTTAGTAAAAATTTTTATTTAACAAATGTGACATTTTGAGAATATGAGGAAACTAACACCTGTGAAGTTTTAAAAAGTAGATTTCAATTTAATGATAATTGTATAAATATGACTGAATCTATGCCATACACATTTGTAATATGTTTACAAGTATCATTAATTATAATATTTTCTTTAGATGCAGATTAACAAATATCTCAGTAAGAAAATTAAAAAATACAAATTAAAAGATTTATAACTTCAGTTATAATATTTAATCTACCACTAAAATTTAATATATCATAAAATTCATAGTTTTACTGAGTATGAATATTGTTTTGAAGAAAAATGGAAAAGAAAAAAAAAAAGCTTTTTAACAAAAGATATTTTGGAATCACTTTAAAATTCTTAATTTATACATCTAGTTGGGAATGAATGATCTAATCATTGGTTCTTAAATTGAAGGTAGTCTTTGAAAGGAAAACTTTTGTCATGAACAAAAAGTTTGGAAAATTCTCGGTAATTTTATTTTTTTTTAATTTCCATATTAAAATAAATATATGATGTATTTAATTTCCATTTATGTATAAAGTTTTTTTTCTTATTTAAAATTTTCAATATTGTAACTTTTATTTATTTATTAGTTTTGTGATTATTTAATGCTATTTCAATAATGTTTTTTACAATTTTTTTGCAAATCAATGATGAGAGTCGTTGGAAAAATTTTAATTTGAAGGGGGTTATTATAATACGATTTAAAAACCATAGGTCTAAATTTCTTTGTATAAGATAGCTATTTTCTTAAAAAAGGAAACGACTACTGATTTCATAGATTGCCGATTTCATAGATCATTGAATTCATACAGACAGTTGTGTAATTCGGCGAATTTAGAATTTTCTTGAATTGGGCTTTTTCCCCCAACTTTGAGTTGGTTGCATAAAAGTGAATCTCTAAAAATTATTAATATGCACATTTGCATAACTTCAAATTTATATTAAAAAGTTACATAAATTGTTGGCTTAGTTTTATCTAAATTATTTCAGTTTTCTCCTTTTTTGCAATATCTAACAAATTAAAAATACACATAAGCAATATGAATTGTAATTTACACTGTTTTGCAATTCTTTGATTTGTACGTATAAAAAAATTAATTTTAAAGAATTCGACTTTATAAAATCTTTTTATAGTTTAGGAAAAAAAAGCGAATCAGTATAATGTTTTTACTGTACCTACATATCTGAAAAGGTCACAAAGAATACTATTTTGTGATATTTTAGATTTAACTTTACTAATTTGATTAATTGTTTTTATTAAACTGCTTACTAATTGCATTTTTATGAAATAATGTCGTTTCTTCTAAAAATGTTAACAAAAGGTTGTTTTAAAATTGAGATCTGAAAATTAATTCAATAATGGGAAAATTCAATTGGAAAATGTTAGAATGGTGTCCATATATATAATATTAGCTTAGTCATGATCCTCTTCTAATCAATAGTCGTTCTTCAAATAATTTTTAACTGTTCTTTATTCAGTTGAAGAATTTAATTTAGTAAAATTACTCAGTAGTCGTATGGAAATCTACTTTCTTTAAATGAACAAACAGAAAGATATAATGCTTTTCAATGTTCTTTTATGTAACTTTTATATCTGTCACACCTTAAAACATTATAAATAACAATATGAATAAGACACCTTGAAGCTGTAAAATTAATTATTAAAATCAACCATAGAAATATTTGCATTGTAGAAAATTAAGAATGTTAATAAAAAATACAAATTGTGAATAACATTCAAAATAATCCTAATGTGAAGATTGATCTGATGGACTGCTATCAATGTATTAATCTTTGACTCTATTTTGTCAGCAGTATTCTTAAATCACTATTTTCAGTTTTTTTTTATTTTTGATAAATGAATTTGTAACTGCACTAAATCAGCTCTACTAAATATGATGAAGAAAATGCAATTATTATTCCCTTTTTTCATTTTTATTTCACTGCCTTTTGATTATAATTAAATGCACCTAAGGCTTATCACCTCCTTGATCATTCTATGTCCCTTGGAGACTATTGTTCACTTTGGTAACCAGGGGTTAAAGGGAAAAACATGGAAGTAATTCTGGTTTTAAAAGTGTTCTTTTGTGAAACACTATTCCTTAAATTATGGTTATCGTCTTTTGCACTTGATTGTAATTGCTTTCAAATTTGTTCTGACATGAACCAGTTTGATGGAAATAGAAAAAGGGTGACTTAAAATGTTTAAAAATATGAATTAATTTCTGTAAAATAATTGTGCAAACCAATTATAAACTATCAACTTTTTCATATTCTGTAGATATCTATGAATTTTATGTAGTTCTTACAAAAAAAAAAAAAAAAAAAAATTACCCTCATGAGATATTTCTTATCCGCAATTGACTAATTTTATTTATTAGCTAAAGTTAATTAGCATAGATTTTTCAGAAATTAAATTCTATTGTTAATCATTTTAATAAAAATTAGCTTGTGAATCATTTGAAACTTGCTTTAATCTGAAGAAATTGATTATAACTGTAAAAATGTCTTCAACTTTATTTTAATCAATTCCTAAGCACCATAAATTAATTCCCACTGGAATTGTTTGGGATGCAACTTTTGTGAAAAAAGAAAACTATTATAAATGAAATAAAATATAAATGAAATAAATAAAAAAATAAACTATTATAAATATACTTTTTATGTGCAAGTTTGTTAAATGTGCATAATTTATTGATAAGCACATTGTTTCAATGGAATATGCAACATGATATTGAAGCTTTAATCAATTTACTACCATGAGAAGTGGTATTATTAAAATTTATATATTAATTTGCCAAATTAATTATTTTAGCGAAGTTTGTATATATTTTTTATTTTAACTAAGCTGCAGAGTAGTTTATGTATTTCAAATTGTGTATTCCTCCCATTACTGATATAAAAATATACATTTGTCACATAAGATGGGAGCTTAATCAGCTTATAAATTTATCTCTGCAGTTATCTCATCAAAATTCATACCATTTATAATGCACTGAATTAATGAAACAAATGAACTTCAGCACCAGTAGTATGTTAGTTGTTGAATGTGTAAAATAAATTTTGAATTTTCTCAATTAACACATAATTTGTAATTCATCTTTAAAAAAAAATTATACAATAGCTTTTTATATTGTACTTGTGAGATTTAAAAACCTTTAATATTTTAGTTTTAATTTGAATATCTGGCCAATACATTACACATACTGTTGCTGTATCTATTGTATAGCTAAGTTGGCTTTATCAATATTTTTAAAAAAGGAAAAACCTTTAATGTTTAATAATGAAGCCACTATTGGAAAAGCTGTTCTGATTCTTTGAAGCTTTCTGCTATGACACTGAAGACAAGCTTTTATTTCTTTTATTAAAGAGATGGTTTTAGATAGCTTCTTTCAGTAGTTAAATGTTTAATGTACCATTTTTATCGTACCATTGTATATTGATATAAAAAAGGACACCAAGATGAAAACTTTTCTATTATATATTAATTATTATCTAATAAGAACATTCAAAAAATATGCTTAGAGATGTATAATAACTTTTAATATATTTATCATACATCTCTAAGCTGTTGTGGGGTTTATGTGTTTAATTTTTTTTATATATACAATATAATTAGTAATAAATTGAATTGGACAAATCCTTAAAATATCTCTTGGCATTTACTTTTTTTTTTTTGTAATTTATTTTAAAAAGAATGCAAATATCGTTCACCTTTAATGGAATTAAAATCAAGTAGTTAATTCATATTATTTTATTAGTTAACAGACACTAACCATCTAGGAATGATTTATTGTGAAGTAATTTGTGATATCAGGAAAAGTTATGTAAAAACTTGGAATTTTGAAGTTTGTTTCAAAGTTTAATCACAGTATATTTTTAAACTTTATTTTACTATAATAAATATTTTATAATTTATAAAATATAGTCAAAAATTTCTTCTCATATTAAGTGATAATATAGCATTAGCACCTAGTCCTTTAATGTAACCTAAAACATAAATAAAAGTATCTACTTTAGAATTTATAAAACGCTATAATTTATAATCACATGGTTGGAGGGGAAAAGGTATGAACGTAATTTATTTCAAAATTCAAATTTTCTAAATTCATATTTATGGCTTTATTTGTATCAGGATTGGTATATTATCAGAATGATGACTACGGAATTTAAGTTACAAAAATATTTTTTCTACTACCAAAACTTTTGTGGAGTGAAATGCATTTTATTTCTTAATAATATAACTTTTTATGTGTGTTTGCATAAATATGACTACATTCTGTGTCAATAACATTTTGCTGCATAATATTATTCTATAAAAATGAGTGTGAGATTTTAGTTAAAGATGTTAATTCAAGCCATTCATATTAAGTAAACATTAGCCAAGAAAAAAAAAAATGTTTTGCAGATGAAAAAAAATATCTCTGTATGTTTATTTGCATATTCTTAAATTCAGTGCAAGAGCTATATTTAATAAAATATAGTATTCCATTCTGAACAATAGGCTTAAAATTAATTTAAATTTCGTAGATGGTTTATGTTAGCTTTATTGAAAGCTCAGAATATGTTGAAATGTAAATTAAGAAATATATTGCTGTTTTTTAGATCTTGTTTAAGTCTTATCATGTTTTGCATTATAGGATAATTAAAAAAATTTTTTTTTTTTTTTAATATGTATAGTATATTTATTAAATATAAACACTGAGATATATCAGTTTCAACAAGAAAAAGGAATAAATTCTATTCTACAATTTCCTTTAAAGGGTTTCTTCATTTAATAAATTTAGAAACAAAGTATCTTATAAAATTTTTTGAATATCTTTGTAGTGAAAATTATATTCATTGCATATAAAAAAGACAATATATTGTGGATAAGTATTAAACTATGTATATGAAATATCTATATCAAACTTTCTTTCTTGCATCTAGTGCATTTTGAAGTATTGGATCAAATAGCTATCTCTACTGTGTGCTTGTGATAATTTTTGATACTTTAGCTTTACTAAAATTAAAGATCATGTAAAAAACATTTCGTGGTCAGAACTATCTTGTAGCTTTTCTATGTATTTTTATTCATTAACTGTTTTTTGCATCTCATAAATCATTCTTATCAAAGGATGTATCAGGATAAACAAATAAAGTCAGCTTCCATTTAAACATTTTGATGAGGAGTAACTTAATAATGGTTTTAATTTATGTGCAATTAATTTTTTTTCACCTTTGATTAAAATATCTGCAATTTGCTGATAAAGACTTACATTAAACTAAAAAATTTTATACTTGTATTTTATACAACTGTCTTCATATAGATTATTTCTTCATAAAAACATGTAAGCATTGTTGTGAATGTAGATTCTTCTATGAAAGTATTTTTTAGTTAGTCCAGGAAAGTATTCTACAGAAAGCATTCTTTTTAGATCACTGAGTGTATAACTCCCGATAAAAGGTGAGCGTAGAAAGGGATTTTCAATAAAATTTGCATAGTTTTTTTACTTTTAAAAACTGCCAAAATTAAAACATTTTCAAAAAATTTTAACAAATTTTCATTATGAAATTGATTTTATACCGTATTTCTAATTTGAAATTACATATACAATATATTTTGAAATTAAATAGTTTAGTTATTTGTCATAATTTTTGAATTTCTGTTTTTATTAAAGAAATTATGATTTTTGTGTGAGATCTAGTATTTTTTAAAAAAATTTTTATTTTAAGAGGAAATGAATGAATTGCTTAATAAATTTTAAGATTAATTTTTCAGTATCATGAGAGTTTAACAAATAATTACAAATACAAATAATAAGTTTTCATGTTAAAAAGAATTTATTCCAGCACATTTTATTTTTAAATCATGCATATCTTTAGTTACTATTTTTCTTATATATTAAATTAAAAAAAATAATAAAGTTATTGTTGAAAGACTGCTTTTTATTTTTTATTATTCTGATATTTAAACATTCCTATAGTTATACATTCTTTATACTTTAAAATAAAAAATAAGAGCGTTAAATGTAATATACACTTTTTAGCAGCCGAAAGTGTCAGCATTTTAGCTAATAGCATTTAAAATAGCTAATGTTAGAAATAAATCATATTTGTTCTCACATTCTGTCTGTGTCTGGTGAAAGATTATTTTAAATGTTGTAAAGTGTGTGTTCTGAATATATATAATGCATCAAAACATCTACATGTGCTTAGAAATATTAGTTAGTACTAGTATCCTGATGGTCTTTGTCACGTGGTTTTTTTTAAAGTTCAAAAGTTTTAAGTAAAAGTTAGTAAGTTTTTACGATACAAAGGACATTATCAAAAATGTCATTTGTATTGTGTAGGAAGAAAGGCCTGTTTATTCATAAATCAATTTTTTTTTTATTTATAAAAAAGAATGTTTGCATTTCATTTTACATAATGAAAAGTAGCAATCCATTTTCTCCCAAACTACTTATTTGGTCCATTATTATATAATTCTGAAGGTATTTGTTCTACTACTGTAACAAAAATTAATAGATTCCCAGTTATTTATAATTGTATTTATTTTTGATGAAATTTATTAAATGAAGATGTATGTTATCTTTTTTTAAATGCCTGATGTCCTAAAAATATTAACATAAATTAGGATTTAAAAAAAATCATGAATTATTAAATCTTTTATGTGGTGTATCATTCTTTTTGTGTATACATTTGAATGTATGAGAGATTCTATGAAGCAAATTAATAATTCTGTAAAAAAAAAAAAAAAAAAAAAAAAAAAATGTTTCCTCTGTGTTGCTCCTTATTTGTGACAAATGTTTTTGAATCACTTATAATGAAAATAATTATTAGTATTGTAAAAGTTAAATTTAAAATTTGTTCATATCACTAAGACATGAATGCTATGTGTTTAATTATATGCACTTAATTATCTTTTAAAAGTTAAAATTGCACATATATTTAAGCTGTGAAGATTAATTGATAATTTTAATTTTTAGATGTTTGCAATTAATTTTTATGAAGGAAGAGTATATTTTATTTCCAAAAAAGTAGTGTGATATCCAACCAAAGAATTTAATGCATGTTTCATTCCAATTGTATTTTTATGTGAATATTTGTTAAATACCATATTTGTAAGCTCATTAGTAAAAATGGATTATGTATCATTATTAGACAGGCACATATCTTACTTTTTTTAGTGCAGTCATCTTTGCAACACCCCCTTTCCCCCGTCTTGCATTTGTTATTTGATGGTTTATAGATATATACTTTTAATCATGGTATAAAACATTTCCTTTGAAGATGTTATATATAATATACACACATATGCATGTTTTTCATAATTTTCATGTATATTAAATGTGCCATATAAACAAGATCAATTATTTTTTTTTTTTTATCTAAGTCAATTTTGTTAATCTGTTGCTTATATTAATGTGTTTTGAAATAATTTTTTTCTTTTGTTACTTGAACTTTTTTGTAATGTAAAAAATTCAGATTTTCAAGTGTAAAAATTTTATATAGTTATTTATGAGTTTGTTTCATTTATACTAAATTTATTGATTTATTTTTTTTATCATTTTTGGTAATAAATTTTTTATAATTCAATTTAATTAATAGAATTACTTTAAAATTGTAACAAAAATATTATCTGCAAATTACGCTCACTAAACTTCTTATTGCTTAAATTATTGCACAAGTTAATTTTCAGCATTGTTCTAATAAATAATTTTATTTTGAAAAAGTATTTACAAACCAATTTGTTGTAAAAGAAAATCATATTTATAAAAGGAAATTTGCAGTACATGGAAACACAAGGGGAAAAAAAAAATATATCAATGTGATTTTTTGGAACTTAGTAGATATTTTTTGCTAATTTCAAAACTGAAAAGGTTGAATTATGAATGTTAGAAACTGTAAGCATTATTCATGACTTCCTTCAATTCTATTAATTTTATTTTGCAGTAGAATTGGGAAAAATTATATGTAAATCAAAATGTTTTAATGAAAATTATATTTTGTTACACAAGATGTGTTTGGATCTTAAAAATGTGACCACTATTTTTTGTAACAAATAAGATTCCAAATATGAAATATACAAAGTGTATAAAGCAGCTGTTTTGTCTTTTTTTTCAAATCGTAAATATGTAAATAAGTTATTAAAATTTCATTGTCCTTACTTTAGAATATAACACAAACAGATTTCAGTGAATAATTGTGTATTTAATTCAGTATAAAAAAATCTTGAGAATCGATGTATTTTTTGTAATGTAGCAAAATATCAATGAATGTACTGTTAGAATGCTGAGTTTTTGCAAATATCTCTGTTTGAAGGATAATTTTTTTAATATATTGAAGACTAAATTTAGTGATAGTTTATATTCAAATTAAATTTAACTAAAATAATTATGTTTTTTAAATCATTATTCAAAATCAATTTGTAGTATTTCCTTTATTGTATCTTGGCTTTTAATTTTCAAAAAACACAGCACAGTATGAAAAACAGCTTATAATTTAAGATACGTTTCATTTCCAATTTTTTTATTTTGTCAGTAAAATAATTAGGGATAACATCATTAGCTAGTCAAGCTTGGCCAAGACTTTTCATATATTTCATTCAACTTATTGACTTTTTATTAAATTTATTTTAAAAGTTAAGCTTACATAATTAAAAAATAAACTTGTCAAAATGAATTCATTTCTTTGATATTTTAATCAATGTATATAAAATCAATTTTAAAATGAAATGTATGTAAATAGACTTTGTTTTAATGTTCATTTTTTGACATTCAGATTCTTATTTTCGATTTAATTAGCTTAAAAATATAGCTTTTTTGAAGTGAATCCATGGGGCAGCTTTATTCAGTGTTCTATGTGACAGCTCAAATAATATTTATTACTTATTAGATGTGTGATATTTTTAATGTGGACTAATTTTGATGTAAAATATTTCTTCTATGACAAGTATGTTATGTAATAAAAAGACTTTTCATGTATATTTTTTTCTTCCTAATCAACCAAACTTTTAACTATTTTCTTTTGGTAGTTGTCTTAAAATTAGTTAATCAAAAAAGTATGCAATCTCTCAAGGTTTTGATTTGGTGCCTTCTCTGTGTTATAAAATTATTTTATTTCATTTTGCCACCAAATATTTCTAGTTACTTTGTCTTTTGTTACATTTTCGTGTCGAAAACTTAATTTTATACTTGTATATTATTAAATGAGAATATTTACATTGTGTTTGTTCAGTGTAAATTTGTTATTATTTTCGTATTTAAATAAGCTGTTTATTTAGGATTCTTCAGCCAAAAATTAAATTATATATATAATTTTAATAGATTTTAGCTGAAGTTCAATATTTGGGCTATAATTGTGTTTTTGTTTATTCCTTTATGTAAATACCAAAAACGATTAAATAATTAATCATTATTTTAAAGAGCCTATGATCTCTCTTAAAAAATATGTAATTATGAGCCTGATTACTATTTTTCATATTGCCATGATATTATTCACTGAAACCAATAATATTTCTTATATTTTTCCTAATTTCTAAAGAAATTGGGTTGCAAAAATGTATTTAAGCCGTTGGTGTTTAATATTTTTATTCTTGCAGTACACTTGTGATCTGTGTAACTTTTTGTCATATTCAATATTAAAAAAAGTTAGCATCAAACAATTGTTTGCTTTATTTTCTCTTTTATTACTGGATTAAATTTTCTAATAATTTATAGAAAGCTATATAATAAAACATTTCGGCTAATCATTCTTACAAAATAACTTGGTGTGTAATGTTGTGATTGAATCTAATTAATTAAAAAAATGTTATGAATGCAAAATAATTCATATATTAATTATAAATAAATTAATCAATGTAGCGGGATTCACAATAAGTATCATTAATAAGCTCTTTTTTTTCCCCTTATTGGATTTCGTTATTTAGCCTGGCACCACCCCGGAACTAATGCTCCAAGTCTTGCCAGTTTTCTCATGGCGAAAAAATTTGGGAACGGATCATCAGATGGTACCATTGATCGTCCCATTTGATCTAGTCTGTGTTTCAGCCTTTTTAAAACATTTTTTTCTGTAGAAGCTAAATTGTTTCTTTCCAA
Organism: Caerostris extrusa; assembly: GCA_021605095.1. Taxonomy (NCBI): domain Eukaryota; kingdom Metazoa; phylum Arthropoda; class Arachnida; order Araneae; family Araneidae; genus Caerostris; species Caerostris extrusa. The sequence continues at coordinate 76,571 of BPLR01006824.1, forward strand.
CGGATCATCTAGAAAAAAATATTTTTAGTTAGGGCATTGACTTAATGTTTTAATTAAAAAGTAAATAGTTAATTATCGTAGTTTATGCAGTAGATCAAATTGTTGCAATCCTTGGAACACCTTTCATTTACAGTGTGAAATGGTAAGCATCCAGTTTAACGGCGGAAACGGACGAATCGATTACTCGTTAGGGGTGGTAATGAGATATATGCTTTGAAAGAAAATTATATTAGTTAACGTGAAATTTTTGATCTAGTTTTCTTTTAATATCGTGAAATCTAAAATATGTATTATTAAAATTCTGTTTAAATTTAATACATATTCTATTGCAATTAAAATCCCGCCAAAATGACATTTCGTTCCCTATGACACCGCTCTTTTTGAATCCGTCCGACTTAGCCAATTTTCCACCTTATCGGCAGTCGGACTGTACATATCTTTATAGTCCTAGTAAGTGTGAATCACATAATCTGTTATATTGCAACTCAAATTCATATCCATGTTTGAAAAAAAAATTAAAGAAAAATTTATAATCTTCTAATTTATCTTTATAAAAGCATCCCCGTTTTTTAATTAGAGAAAAATTATGCTTGGAAATCTAAAATCCAGCTCATAAATTAGCTATTTCAAAGTGTTTGAAATCAAATCTATAAAAAAATTAAGAGTTTAGAAAGACTAAAAAATTTAATAATTTTTTTTTAAAGTTTAGAAATTTATCTGTTTATATTTCATTTGTTTATGATCTATTTTATGCAATCATGACAAATTGTCATGGTTTATCAAATTGCGATTATTCAATTCCTACTATTAGCTCACACTCTCCCTATATATATCTTGTTCAAATTTTCAATCGTTAATAAAATACTTTTTATTCATCCACTCAAGTTCAAATACAGTTTTTGAAACTTGTTGGTGGATGACATTTGATGTTAATGCAGTTTTTTCAAATATTAATTCATTTTAATTTTTTTTTAGATTTAATTTGTATGTATCTACCAATAGATGGCGTCAGATGTAAGAGGAAAATTTCAACTTTATTTATAAAGGACTTTCTGCAATATAGTGGGAAAAAGTAGGAATTAACTTTAAAAACATTTTTTTTATATTTTTACATCAGCTCACAAAATTCGATGAACATCGGTTGATGCTTAAATCTGAAAATTCTATTTAGTTTACGTGGCAGAGCAGATTCATACATAAATAAGATCTGTGTATGTTTGTAAATAATTAAACGTATTGAGAAGTATTACTTATGGTTCTTAATCAAAAATCACAAAAAAGTAGTTCTATTTTAATTTAATTTAAACAGAACTGTAAATTTAAGCGTTAAATGGAATTGAAATTTTTAAAATTCATAAGGCTTTTATGATCAACTAATTTTCATACAAAAATTAAAATTGCATAAATGTTACAAAAATCGAATGTAAATAAATTAGATCTGAAATCGCATTATTTTCCAGTTTCATTAAAATCAATACCAGTAGTTTGATTAAATAACATTATTTTTTCTTTCAGTAATCTTATTTATTTTTTGTAGATTTATAATGAATGAAATCCATAAAGTTTCGAGTCAACAAAAATGTAGAATTATTTGATTTTATGAATATACTTTTATAATTGTGTTAGTGTATTTCAGATTTAATGACTTTGGTTTATTTCAAATACTCACTTTTATATTATAATTTGATCTTCAATTTGATCCAATAAAATGTAAATGTAATTTTTTTAGTTTTATCTAAATTATTGTAATTTGAAATCATGTCATAAAAGAATTCGATTTTTTTTTTTTTTTTAAATTCTGTTATATATTTTAACATTTTCTTTTAAAACATACAGTATATTATTGTACGTAGAATCTCTTTTTCTTACGTTTTCTATCTGCATTTTAAATTATTTGCAATAACGTAATTATCTAGATTAAAATGCTGCGAATTGAAAGACTCATTTAGAAGATATTCGTACTTGACATACTCTCATTTTGGATGATGAAATTAACACTAATGCACGTAAAAAATGCAAAATGCACTTCAGATAAAATTCTTATTCTTTATTTAAATATTTTTTTTTTAATGGTGCTTGCTCATATATGCCAATAAAGGGTTTAAAAAAAACAGCTCTTAATGTATATAGATTCAAGAATCCATATTCTCCGCTCAGCAAGTGCAATAATATACTGAATGTTTTTAAAAGAAAATGTTATAAAAATATGTAACAGAATTAAGATAAGTCGGAATTCTTTTTGACATGATTTCAAATTAAAATAATTGAGATAAAACTTAAAAACTACATTTACATTTTATTGGAGACCAAATGCATGTTTCTTTTATACTTTTATTTGAAATCGGTTTACCATTTATTTCGGCCAAATTTTATCTTCCTAAAAAGTTATTTTGATTATTAATTTTAATTTCATAGAATCCATTCAATGCCTTTAAATTAAATTATCGTTACATTTGTTACTAGGTGAAGAATGTCTTTTTATTTTAGAAACTACAACAAAATCACTCGATAAAATTGTGATTGTTAGATTAAGTAAATATTTTTTATTTATTTATCCCATTTGGTAGACAGCAACATCTAGACTAAGTCCAAGAACCCGTGCTGTCCTAAGGAAGGTAGGTGAGAAAGCGGCGAGGACAGCTTCTGTTATGGATAGACCACTCGTAGGTAGAAGTCTGACATGGCTTCGTGACGCAGAAGAAGGATGGTAGTATCTTACGGGGGGGGGGGGCTTTTAGAGGAACTACGCCGCATTTATGTATCGCATGGGAGAAAATCTGGAAAACTCCTACCAGGTAGTCTGACTTACGAGGCAAGATGTTGAACATCACCAACGCCATCGAGTATCCTCGTTATTTAACAACGCCGCCAGCGGATTGAACCTCCGCCGTAATGGACCGTAGTCTTGCCGTTGCCACGAGTCGGGCAAAAAAAATAAAAGGATTCGTATTAAATAAAAAAGTTCTCTCGCCTATTTATTTAATACGAGACAAAATTTAAAAAAACAATAATACAGTTTCCCTTGCTGTATCACACCTAACGGAAGACATTCAAAGCCTTTTACTCTTTTCTAAAAATAGGCTATAAATGTGTTCGATTTCTTTTAAAACTTTGAAAAAAAAAAAAATGGTTTTTTTTTCAATCTCTTAATATTTATAAATTTGTTTTCGAAATCTCAGCTCAAAACAAAAATGTTCTGTTATATTCTCGTAGTTTCAATTTTCAAAACATAAATTGTAATATTACATACAAGAGTATTTATAACAATAAAAATACTGCAATCAAAGTCAAACTCACCTTTTAAATTATAAAGGTATATTCCCTTCTCCGTGATATTAGATTTGTGGCAACTTGTTTCGATTTCAATTCCTTCAACTTGTTCCGACACTTGAAGCCAGTCGCAGGGGAGTCCTGGGTAACCAACTATTAATTTGTAGTCCCCTACTCTATTCCAAAATACACTTAATTTAGACATTTTTAAAATAAAGACAAAATAACAGTTCAAAGGGCAGAAAAAACATCTTTTGGCTGTATTATAATTGATTTTTATTGGAAGTATTACCAATATATAATTTTAATTTATATCGATTTTTTTAAAATTGTTTGGTTAAGGAGAAACTATAGTTCGAATTATCATTCTCAAAAAATATGTATCAATTAAATGCTTTAGTAAGTAGTTAGCTAATTTGGAATTATTTAATGTGTTTGAAGATAAGTAAGCTTCATCTGAAGTTATTAAAAAAAAAAGAATCGATCAAAAAAAGAGAGAGTCAATCGAAATTCAACAGCTAAGCTTTTACTACTGTGTCTAAAAAGTAAGACCAATTTAAAATTCCCGTGCTTATGGAATTTCAAAAAAAAAAAAAATTTTTTTTTTTAGGTTGCTGGCACTGTTCTTGACATCTGTGTAAAATTTGACGTCAAAATATTCATTACTGTTTGAGTTACGCTTGGCTTTGTGAGACGTGAAAACTGATTCCGGCGATTTTCGAAATGTCTGAATTAATTGAGCAAAGAACTTGCATTAAATTTTGTTTGCGGAAAAGTATAGAATGTTGCAGAAGGCATTCGGTGAGCATTCTTATATCGGAAAGAATAGAAGTGGTATAAACAGTTAAAAGAAGGCAGAGAACGCGTTGAAGATGAAGAGCCCTCTGGTCGACCACCAACCTCAACCGACGAAGCTCACGTCCAAAAATTAAAGGTTTGATGCTTGCAAACCGTCGATTTACAATTAGAGACTTTGCTGATGATGTTGGAATTTCAAAAGGATCGGTCCATTCAATTTTGGGCGTCAAATCTCGATTGGTACCGAAAACACTGAATGCGCCTGCTCATACTGCATTGATGCTTCGTGACTTTTTAGCCAAAAATGTAACCCATATCGTTCCACAACCACCATATTCCTACCGTGCGACTTCTGGCTATTCCCTAAGCTCAAAATTCTACTCCGTGGACACCGTTTTGAGTCGATTGAAGAGATTCAACGTGAATCGCACCGCGCTTTGAAGGCCATCCCGACCATTGACTTTTTAGCATGCACTGAGGATTGGAAAAATCGTTGACATAAGTGCATTGTGTCCGGAGGAGTTTACTTTGAAGGCGATGAAATAAATTTGGAAGAATGAATTAAGAGTTTCTGAAAAAAAAAAAATAATAATAATTGGTCTTACTTTTTGGGCACGGTAGTATATCTTGATACGTACATAAATTCTTCATTGTAGTAACTGCCCCAGGGTGGGCGGTCTGATGGCCAATTGGTTATCGATCTGGCCTTTAGTGCCACTGGCTTCAGGTTTAAATCCAGGCGGTGGCATGGTGTTTGTTAGTGGTTCGGAATTCACGTTAAACCTAGATCCCGGTCTCATTAGTCTAAAGTGTGCACAAAATGAGCATAGAGCGACAAACCAAGCCCTATGGGGGGATAAGGCCTTCTGTCTATTGGCAGACAGGAGATGTTTTTTTTTTTTTTTTACTGGGTAGGGTTGTCAACCTAACGCTCTACAGTCATATTAGACCGGAACCTACGGGTTAAAGTGGGTTCCAAACCACTACAAACATCCATGCCACTGCCGGGACACGTACCTGAAACCTGTTGCACCGAGTGCCTAATAATAGATTGCAAGTTAGCCGCGGTCACCACTGTGGCCAGTACTGTGTAAACTGGTAAGTACTAGCGGGTTAGAGTTTGAGACGACGAAGAGAACGCTAGGAGCGTCTAAATAGGTAACACGGTCAGGGACCGTATGTGATGTGTATATGGTTTTAAGTATAAAATAGAATTGATATTGTAGAAGAGGCACAGGGTGCCACGTGTTCAAGCGATTTACGATATGTGGCATGAATTTCTAGAAACTCCGTGTTGGTGCAAATTTTTTTTGAATTTATGTGTAAAATTCTTGAGGTGCTAATTTCTGTGGGAAATTGTGTTAAAACCAAATAAATTCTTAAAATCTTTTGTGTTAAACTGTTAGGAATTGAAATACGGTTGAATAGTTAAAAATTTAAATAGTGTGTAAAAAAATGGCATATCTCGCAAAAGCGAAAAAGGTAGATTTAATTTCTTTAGCGGAAGAATTAAATGTAAAATTACCCGATAACCTAATTGTTGTCGAAATTAAAGAGTTAATTACTAAAAGTGAATATTATGATGAGGAATTTACGCGTGATTTGCTAAAAACGATAATTGCTAGTAGAGAAGAAATGTTAAAGGCGCGTGAATTAGAAAGACAATTTGAATTAGAAAAATTAAAAATACAAAATAGTAATATGTCAAGAGAAAATAGAAACGAAAATGAAATTTCTATAATTGCAGGATAACTAAAATAATGCAACGATATGAAATGAGGGATGGAGATAAAAGTTTTTATCTAATATTGTTTGAACGACAAGCGAAACGTTTAAATTTAAGTCACTAGAATTGGGTTAGTCATTTAGTTAATTTATTGCCCTTTGAGATTAATCAAATTATTGCAAGAGTTCCGGAAGAACTTTCGAATGATTATGGGTCCATTAAAGATTTATTATTAAAAAAGGTTAAATTATGCCCGGATAAATTCCCACAAAAGTTCTTTAGGCACGCCAAATTACCCAAAAATACATGGAGAGATTTCGTTTATGAGTTACAAAACTATTTTGATGAATGTTTACGCGGTACTAATGTGAATGACTTTGATAGTTTGAGGGAATTGATCATAACAGATCAATTAAAAAGAAAATTCCTGTTATAGTAAAAGAACATTTTGTGGACAAGAATAATTAAATCATCAGAATTAGCTGATAAATTAAACCAGTATGAAAATGCCAGAACTGAAAGTAACTTACCCAAATTCAAAAACGAAAATCAAAATATGTATGAAAAGAATACGAATTTAGGCCTAGATCGAAATCCCCATTGAATGAGCCGATAGGATATAATAAAAGAACAAACCCTAGTTTCAAGAAAGAACGATTTACAACCGGAAGTAATAATAATAAATATAGCGGCCACACAGAATGGCGGCGTCCAATGCAAAAAGATAACATGAGATGCTTCGTTTGTAACGAGAATACACATTTCGCTAAGTGTGTCCAAAACAAATATATAAATTTGATAGAATTAATAGAGAGCAGAAATTTAACAGGCGAGGAGAAGGAATTGAACGAAATGAAGCAAGCCATGTATCGGAAAGAGATCATAACTTGATGACGGCTAGTGAGGGCGGAATGAGTAAGGCATCATCTTACATTAAAATTGCGAGGATGAACAAGTGTCCGTTGGAGTTTGCAGCTCTGATTGATACTGGGGATTTGTAGGAATCCTGCAGTGAAGAGGCTAGAGTTAAAAATAGTCCCTGCTTCAAATGTAATGAACGAAATTAGATTTGACGAAAGAACACCAATTGAGAATAAAAGGGAAATTTTAGAGTTAGTCAATGAGTTTAGGGATTGCTTAGCAATGGAATTGTGTGAATTAGGGTGTACGACACTAACTAAGATGTGCATTAAGGAAGTAGAGGGGAGTAAACCCATTAGTATACGGCCTTATAAGACGAATGCAACTGAGAGGGATAATCAGAGATGTAGTGATGGAATGAAAGGAAAACGGTGTTGTCTCTGAAACACATTTGCCGTATGCTAGTCCGGTATTGTTAGTAATAAAGAAAACAGGGAAGCACAGGTTAGTTGTTGATTACAGAAAGTTAAATAGTCAAACAATTAAAGATAAATTCCGTTACCTAGAATAGGCGATTTACTTGAGTGTTTAGTAACTTCCACAATATTCACAACGCTAGATTGTGTTCACGGATATTTACAAATACCACTGAGTGAGGAATCAAAATTAAAAACCGCGTTCATACCATCTTAAACAGGTCAATTTGAAGGGATGGTTTTCGGATTAGCTAATGCACCAGCCGAGTTCCAGAGGTTAATGCACCATGTCTTAGGGCCACTACTGAATACTAATGTATTTAGATATTTTACTAAGCCATATGTTACTTAGATGATATATTAATACCAGCCAGAAATTGGTACGAGATGATGGAAAGATTGAGAGAAGTATTGAAATGTTTAAGAAAAGCAAACTTGACTCTCAAATTATCCAAATGCGAATTTGGGAAGAAGGAAGTTGACTTTTTTGGGCTTTGTGATCAACGAAACGAAGAGGGAATAAAGCCAGGAGAAAAGAAAGGGGAAGCAATAGCAAAATTTCCACAACCCAAGAATGCTCACGAAGTTCGCCGTTTCTTGGGTTTGACTGGTTTCTTCAGAAGATTTGTTCCGAAGTATGCTGAGAAGGTAGTACATCTAACTTGTTTAACTCAAAGAGGCAAGGACTTTGAATGGACAGAAAAGCAGGAAAATGACTTTAGAGAACTGAAGAATAATTTAACGAACAAACCTATAGTTGCTCATTATAAGCCCGAAGCATTGATTGAGGTACACACCGATGCTTCATCTGATGGACTCTCGGGTATATTCCTACAAAAAAGGAACAGATGGTCGTTGGAATCTAATGTATGCTGTCAGTAAGAAGACAACGCCAGCTGAGAAGAACTATCATTCTAGCAAACTAGAATTGATGACGATAGTGTTGACTTTGGGCACACTTCGACAATTCTTGCTCGGAATAAAGTTTACCATCGTCACCGATTGTCAAGTTTTAATATACATGAATGCAAAAATCAACAAATCCTCAAATTGCTAGATGGAGCAACCTCATTCAAGAGTACGAGTTCGAGGTGAGGCACAGACCATGTGTAAAGCTGTCTCATGTAGATGCAATGAGTAGAGAGAGAGGAAGATACGATGACCAACTTGATTGAAAGAAATCTGGAGGTTTGTCTAACGATGCCAGTATGATTCAAAGAGGAGATCCTGAAGTGGATAAGATCATTTACATTTTTAAGAAAGAAAAATTTGAAAGAACAAAAGACGAAAGCCAAGTTATTGCAAATTACGTTTTCAAGATGGAAATGTTGTATCAATCTGTAAAAGACAAGCTGCTTTATGTTATATCTAAATTCATACGCAAAAGTACTGTGGTCAAGTTTCACGATCTAAGCGGACATTTCTCTGTTGATAGAACTGTGAGTAAAATTCGAGAATTGTATTGGTTTCCAAGAATGAAGCGCTATGGGTAGAAACACATATCCATGTGCTTAGAATGTTTAATGAACAAGGTTCCTGGAGGTAAACAACAAGGTAATAGGATGGTTGAGAGAGCTAATTGCACCATTATCCCAACCATCGCAACGTCCATGGAAGATCATAGACTGGGACTTGAGAATAAAAGAAGTGGAAAGAAATCTAAACAATGCTTTAAACAAAACAACCAACAAGACTCCTTTCCAAATGCTACACTGTTACTCAGCAAGATTTAACGATGGAATTTTAAGAAAACAAGCTGATGAGAGAGCAGTGAATGGACTGATCCTGCGGAAATTCAAACCTCGACTCGCGAGCGGATAGAAAATATGCAGAAAAAAATGAAGGATGCTTACGACAAGAAAAAGTGCGAAACTACCACTTATAATTCAGGACAAATTATGGTTATGAAAAAGACCCCGACACCGACAGGGGAACCAACAAAGACCCAACCAAAATATCGAGGTCCTTTAATAATAACTGATGTGCCACCAGGCGATACCTACAGAGTTACTCAACTTGGGGAAAAGAGCAAAGGGCATTCTTACACTACTACAGCACATGTAAGCCAGTTAAAGGCATGGCCGAATCAAACTGATTCTGATAGAGAGGACTCGTCAGATGAACTTACTGATTTTTCAGACAATGAACTTGGGTTACGTCTTGGTGACTCTGAACTAAGACGTGCTTGTATAAAGACAATTTCGTACGGAAAGTGATAAATCCGTTAAAGTTAGATCAATTCACTTATATTGAATTGATTTAATTGAATTTGTGTTGCTACTGATTTGACTTACTTTTTAATTCCAATTTGTTTACATTGAATTTAATTGATTTATATGCTTACCGATTTTTTTTATATGTATTGAATTAATAGATTTATTTAGTCATTGCTGAGTATATAGTTTGATAATCATGTGCATGATTTCTTTAAATTTCCAATGATGTTTATTGTAATGATTACTTTATTTTATAACTTTTAGTAGTTCATTCGAGGGCGAATGATTGTCAGGAAAGGCCGAAGGTTTAATTATTATTAGATAGCCGCGAGAGGTCGCCACTGTGACCAGTACTGGTTGAACTGGTAAGTACTAGCTGTTAGATTTTGAGACGACGAAGAGAACGCTAGGAGCGTCTGAGCGATTAAGACGGTCAGGGACCGTATGTGATATGTTTACGGTTTTAAGTATTACATACGATTGATATTGTAGAAGAGGCACAGGGTGCCATGTGTATGTAGTATTGTAAATAAATTCATATAAAGAGATTGGAGTGTTTCCTTCCACCAGACGCCTACAACACAATGCCTGACACAACTAGTCGCTAGCAGGCGACAACAAATTTCAGAAGTGGGATAGCAACAACAGTTATTACCATTATTCTAAGTTAAATGAGCACGACACTTTTAACCTTACATATCGGAATTTAATCAAATTTGGCACATCGGTAACCTGCTTACGTTTAGGACAGAAAAAGGTTTTGAAAATACAGCTATGTAGTTTTCAAAAAAAATATCCCCAAAGCAAAAGACCCATATAGATTCAAATCGCCATTTTAATTTCCAAATTAAGACAAAGATTAAAAAAAAAAAAATGTCACTGTTTAGCCTTTATAATAGGCAACAAAATATTGAATTCTAGATACTATTTTATACTAATGTTGCTGTTAAATGATTCACTAATTAAGTGATTAAATTGGGTTGGTCTCAATGTTGAAGTCTTGCCACGTGGAATAAGAAACAAGTCCAAGAGCCCGTGTGGTTTCACGGAAGGGCAGTTTCTGTTGTGATGGAGTACTCGTAAGTAGTAGAAGTCTGACACTGAAGAAGGAGGGTAGTAGGAAGGAAGGTAACCTTCCGGGAATACTTTTGGGGAAACTACCCAGCATTTGTGTATTGTATGGGGAAAAACCCGGAAAACACCCACCAGGTAGTCCGACTATCAAACGCCATCGAGCATCCTCATTTTTGAAATAATGTCTACAACAAAGCCGCCATCGAATTGAATCCCCTCCCCCTAATGCTCACCAGAGGCGCAGGTTGCCACTGAATCACGAGTTGGGCTGATTAAATAGTTAAATGATTCACAAATTTCTAGAGCGGGTTCATAGTAAAAATATTTGAATATATATATATATATATTCCCCAAATGGAAAATTCATTCGATGAAGGATTTTAAAATTATGTGCCACATCCGGGGTATTTATGCATAATTTACGAATGTTTCATGAGGCACTGTAGTTTTTTGTAGCTTTGAGATATCATTCAAAATCGTATTTTTAAAATTTCATCTGATTCATGAAAAATACCTGTTGTTTATGCAATAAATAGAAAAATCTTTTATACTAAAAGTAAGGTTATTTCAATTTAGAACCTTATAAATTATTTAGTGTTAAAATAATTAAAAAGCTCCCGACTCGTGACTCATTGGCAACGTGAGCCGCTGGTTAGCATTAGGGCTGAGGTTCAATCTGCTGCCGGCTTTGTTGTAGACACCGTTTCAAAAACGAGGAGAATAGATGGCACTTGTGATGTTCAGCATCTTGCCTCGTGAGTCGCACTACCTGGTGGGAGTTTTTAACGTTTTCTATCATACGATATGCAAATGCGGGGTAGTTCTCCCTTAAAGTCTTCTCATCACAGAAGACTTTCCTTCAGCGACACAGAACCAAGTCAGACTTCTTACGAGTGCTCCATCACAACAGAAGCTGCTCCCCCTTCCCCCTTCCATGAGAACCCACGGGTTCATGGACTGTGTCTAGATGCTGCTGTCGCCCAAGTGGGATAAGAAACATAATTAAAAAACAAAACTCAAGCTAAATCATGAGCAGTAAAAGAAGCAAAATACTACTAATAATGATAGTAATAAATCGATATCATCTGTTGATGAATTCTGCACGGACTACAGATTACCTAAGTTAACTTATTATATAATCATGAGGTAAATTAATTTCATTCAGTCTCGGGTTTTTTTTTTTTTTTTTTTTTTTTAAAGAACAGACTTCCTTTTTAAATTCTCTTTACTATGAGTCCCCCTATCACTACATTTAAACTTAAACATTAATGTAAACTAGTTTTAAAATGTTTTTAAATGCATTTTTAAAAAAATTTAATTACTCCTTTTTCAATTATTTTATTACCATCCCAATCTAAAAACTTTGCGAATCAATTAATATCCGTATTAATTGATAACTGAAATTTTGAGCATTTTTAAAAATACATTTTTTTAAAGGTTCAAAAATTTTTTCTTTTTATAAAATTCTATTTCTTACATATCAAAAGAAAGGCTATACAAAATGCGAAACAATGGCACATTTTTTATCTCTTAATTTGATGACGATTAAAGATTAACAATTTAAACCGATTCTTGTCTTGTGATATTTGAATATCTTTTGAAACATTTACCTATATTTTAATAACAATTTGTATTTTCTTATTCTGTACGTTAAATACCTCTGTAGGAAATTATCAAAATCTGAGATGTTGTAAAATTTGTTGATTTAGCATGGAAAGACCCTAATATCTTACAAAACCATTAGATGTCATTGTGAAAGTAAAATATAAAACACTTTGAGAATAAAGTACATTGAGAATTATCCTACTTAATTCTATTTTTTAAATATTTAGTGAAAACAGAATTAAGTACCTGATTGCTGCTCTTTTTGTATTCCAAATCGAAAATGTTGTAAACAAATTCCTTTCTTACTTCAGGTCCATCAAGATTGATCATATTCCAAAGATTCATCCCATCCATATCTTTGTCTAAAAAAAGAAAAAGATTATGTAATGTAAATAAAAAGTAATAATAACCATTCATGATTTAATAAAAGTTATAAGTTTATATTATTATTTTCTATTTTAATACATTTATTATTAATTCTATATATCGTATTTAGTGATAAAATGAGATAAAGTTTTTTAGAGCATAGTTCTTAATTATCGTCAAATTCAAAAATTTCTACTTGGTTATAAAAAGTGCATGCCAGAAAAAGTGTTAAATGTTCTTTGCATTTCTAAATTTTGGATATGCATAGGTAAGGCATCTCCAATTTTAAAACACTGAAGATTCTCCTTCCTTTATTACAACAATATAGTTCAGAGTGTTGTTTATGCTTGAACTTCTATAAAGTCCAAACTCAAGTCCAAGTATTTCTAAAGAACTTAGATGAATTATTTATGATATTGTATATGTTTTGAAAAAATTTTCTGAAAAAAGTAAAATAATCCAATTTAGTGAATCTTAGCTTTGAAATGTTAAATTTCTATGCAGACAGAAATTAAAAACATGTCAGACTTTAGTGCACATATTATTTAATTGTAGGTAATAAAAATGTTTTGAAACCTAATAATATTTAAATTTACTTAATACTTTAATATTTAGTAAAAAAAAAATCTAATCTGCACTATAAATAAGGTTATCTAATGGTAATTAATATGTGCACGTAAATCAAACAAGTTTTTAATTTCTGTCTACAAAAATTTAACATTTCAAGGTTAAAATTCACGTTATCGGATTATTCTACTTTTATATTATTCTATATATAGTTAAGGTAACACTTTAACAAAGAAAAACGGAAGTCACTTTATCCAAGCGCTACATTAGGTTTCCCTTTACATGGATTTTTTTGCTTTTTTGTACACGCAAAGTAAAGTCTTTTCGATGCTTCTCTTTTCTGTTGTAAATGCCAGCAATAAAATAAATATATTCGAACAAAATACATATGAACTCACTTTTTAGTTGCACCCAATACACTTGACAAATTGATTCCTGAATTACCTTTTACAAGTTCAATTGTATACGTATTTTTCTATTTTCAAATGCCAGTTCAAAAATTTCAGAACTTAAAATATCCGAATAATTGAGTTCATTTTGAGATTTAAAATTTCTTATCATAAGAAATAATCAGTATATGATTAAATATAGAGTTTCCCTTAAAAAAACTAATTCTCTAATTTCATAGGGAAAAAAAATTGAAACTTATTTTCCCCTTTTTTTTTAAAAAAAAAAAGAGGAAGATATGAAATGCCACAATATATTAAAAATTAAAAATACGTAAGGTAAATTATTGGAAAAATTTAAAAACAATGCAATACAGTAAACACAACATTGGAGAATATATAAATAAGAGAGCTGAAGGAATATTCATCAAAGCATTTAAAGTGTATTGAAAGAATAATTAGAAGAGGAGTACCAGCTGATAAATAATTAGACAGTAGAAGCAGATGTTGCAAAATTAAGAACAATGGAAATATAAAAGTCAGGAAGATATTGCATACATCAGAGAAGAGATAATTAGCAAAGTACATAGCTAAATAATTAGTATTCCCATAAAAAATACTAAGGAATGTGCAAATTAAAAATTGACATGCGTATGGAATAAAATAATATATATATTTTTTTCTAATGCAGCTGGCAAACACTTAGACAGCTGTCTTGGATGCCTTAAGGCAAGCGCTGCACAGACGTTACTCACTTTGCATTACCCAGGGGAGGCGTGTAACTTGAAGATAAGCCACGGACGCGGAGTAACAATGCCCCCGCAACGCTCTACGATCCTGTTAGACCGAGACCTACGGTTTAAAGTGGATTCGAACACTACAAACATCAATGACACCGCCGAGACTCGAATCCGAAACCTGTGGTACCGAGCGCTAGCCACTCGGCCATTCAGGCCCAAATAATAAATTGTTTCAAAATTAGTTTATCCTGAATATACACACATAATGTATACACCCACTTAAATTATTTTTTTAAAGTAAAATTACCTTAAATATACAAGCATAATATACACACACACTTAGATCATTTCATAAAGTAAAATTACTTTAAATATACAGGCACACAAACTTAAATTATTATAAAAAGCAAAATTAACTTAAATATGCACATAAGATAAATAAATACACGTAAATTATTTTATAAAATAAAATTACCCTGTGTATATATATATATACTATACATACACACACGTAGTAAATAAAAAGAATAATTAAAGTTTGATTTTCACAAATAAAACTTAACATACTTCGAATTTTGAGTCGAGACCCTTTGCATTTTAAAATGTTAATCGTCCGTAGATTAATATTGGCTTCGGAAGATTTCTTCAAATGCCGTAGAATAATGGAGAGGATTACCTACATCTCCACAGAAACAAAAGCTTGAGTCTCTCAAATGGAATCTTTGCAGGTAAGAAGGAAATGAACATGCCCATACTCAGATCTTGATAGAACTTGCCCATACTTGCCCATACTCCATCCTCACACTCAGATTTAGTCTACCCATATCTAGCATAAACACAGAAATGATAAGACTTCGAAATGAGCTTCTTTAGTTCTGGAAATACAGCGTGCCAATCAAAGCCGCTCCAGCTGAGTAGATTTCATCAAGCAAAATCAATAACATGAAAATATTCCAGCGAAATAGTTATTTATCTAGTCACGTTTCGTTTATCAAAATAGAAATGTAAATAGACTCGGAATAATAGTTTGTATAGATTTATAATTTTTTGTTTGCATAAGAAATTTGTATTCGAAAAAATCGTGCCATCCCAATTAGGTGCATCCGATTGAATAAAATGGTGTAGCAATATGATTGTGCAAGATGAATTCCATATAGATATAAGTTGTTCAAAACAAAATACTTTTCTTTGGATGGTGTATTCTTTTAAACTCTAAATAATAAACGAAGATTGCAGTGCTAATCCTTAAAATAATCGATTTGTCCACACGATTATTAGTGTAGATTTAAAATACAAAGATAATAAGTGAAATATTTATAAATATTATTTAATAATTGAAGTTTGAAAATTGAGCAACATTTGAGATTCAAGTTCGTTTATATTCCCTTTATTAAATCTTTTAACAATTCGCACTTACAAATCCAGCTGTTGTAAATGTTTCATTTGTATTTGGGATTATTTGTCGATTATACACTGAAGTGACAAAAGTCATGGGATACCTCTTAATATAGTGTCGGCCCTCCTTTCGCCCGGCAAAGTGCAGCACCTCGACGTGGCATGGACTCAACAAGTCGTTGGAAGTCTTCTGCAGGAATATTGAGCCATGCTGTCTCAATAGACGTCCATAATTGTGAAAGCGTTGATGGTGCAGGATTTTGGGCACGAACAGACCTCTCGATGATGTCCCATAAATGCTCGATGGGATTCATGTCGGGCGATCTAGGTGGCCAGATCATTCGTTGGAATTGTCCAGAATGTTCTTCAAACCAATCGCGAACAGTTGTGGCCCGGTGACATGGCGCATTGTCATCCATAAAAATCCCATCGTTGTTTGGGTACATGAAGTCCATGAATGGCTGCAAGTGATCTCCAAGTAGCTGACCATAAGCCTTTCCAGTCAATGTTCGGTCCAGTCGCACCAGAGGACCAAGTCCATGCCATGAAAAAACAGCCCACACCATTACGGAGCCACCACCAGCTTGAACAGTGGCTTGCTGACAGTTTGGGTCCATGGCTTCGTGGGGTCTGCGCCACACTCGAACCCTACTATCAGCTCTTACCAACTGAAATCGTGACTCATCGGACCAGGCCACGGTTTTCCATTCATCTTGGGACCAACCAATATGCTCACGTGCCCACGAGAGTCGCTGCAAGCGATGTCGTTCTGTCAGTAAAGGCACTCGAGTCGGTCTTCTGCTGGAATAGCCCAAGAAAGCCAAATTTCTCCTCACAGTTCTAACAGACAAGTCCCTTGTACGTCCCACATTGATTTCTGCGGTTATTTGACGCAGTGTTGCTTGTCTGTTAGAATTTACGACTCTTTGCAGACGTCGCCGGTCTCGGTCGTTAAGTGCAGGCGGTCGACCACTGCGCTGTCCATGGTGGGATGTTATGCCTGAAATTTCATACTCTCGGCACACTCTTGACACAGTGGATCTGGGAATGTTGAATTCCCTAACGATTTCCGAAATGGCATGACCCATGCGTCTAGCTCCAACTAACATTCCGCGTTCAAAGTCTGTTAATTCCCGTCGTGCGGTCATCATCACGTCAAAACCTCTTCACATGAATAACTTGAACAGAAATGAAAGCTCTACGAAAGCACTGCGCATTTATACCTGTTCTACGCGATACTACTGCAATCTGAAAATTTGCATATTGCCATCCCATGACTTTTGTCACTTCAGTGTATTTTGTTATAGTTTTAATTCTTTCTAAAATATTTATCACAATTTTGATTGTGCATTAATTTTGATTGTCGATGTAATTTGACCAAAAGGCCATCTGAAATCTCTTACATAATACTATAGTGTATCACCATAACGTCATAACTTATGTTCTTATTAACCGTTAAATTTTCTTTGTACTTCTAGTTTCTATAAGTTAAATGCCATAATTTTAGTCTTTCTTATGATTTGCTTAATCAAGAAAGAAATTATCTTACTATTATCAGATATTATGGCCCCCCTTCTGGGTCCAGGTTAGAATAGCTCCACAGTAGCTCATGCATGTCGTAAAAGGTGACTAAAATGGGTACCCAATGCCCGGGGTATAACCGGGTGCGAATAAGCCAGATTTCTCCTTTTGGGTGCCCTTATCTTTATGCCGCAAGGTCAAGGATAAAAAGAAGCTGCATTTTTTTAACCCTTTATCATGACAGCGGGGGTATACGGGTTCATGGACTTTGTCTAGATATTGCAGGCGATCAAGTGGGATAAGAAATAACAGATATTAGGGTTTTATCATTTTGTGGAGCTATCACAATTGATCATAACAAGTATTAATTTTTTTTAATTTGTTTTTTTGAAAAATTTTCAATGTTTTCAACTAAGTTGATAATTTTAAATATTACAAATATATATAAATTCACAAAATTTTTTTCTTAAGCTCACCTATTTAAGGAATTTGAAATTTTTACCTGAATTTTCGCCTCCTGCTGCTCCTAGTAAAGTGGGAAACCAATCCACAGCGTGCATCAAGCTAATGGTTAAAGAAATTAAAAATAAATAAAGCCTTTTAAATTAATCAGTGGAAAAAATTATTTAACTTAAGATATAAGAAAATGACAATAGTTTAATTAAATGATATTTATTAATGAAAGGATATTTAAGGAATAATATTAAATTACAATGCAGGGTGTTTCAAAAAAAGAATGATGCCCTGAGACTGACAGAGCGTTCAATATTAAAAAAAAAAAAAAAAAAAAAAAAAATTATAGTAAACGCATATATGGCAGGGATTACATTTAGTAATATTAAATTATTAAATAAAAATTATAATAGATAAATTTATAATAAATATTTATATTCTATTGTAATTAATAAATTATTTACATTTGTAATGTGTATCTATGGGCGGGCTCTACGTAAAGCGCCCTATTGTAAATAGGTATGGTTGCGTTGAGTTACTTGAGGCACAAGTTTGAGAACTTACAACTTTAAACACACTAAAACACCATATTCATTACAATTAGACACAAAATTTTTAAGTAGCAGAAAGATAAGTAGAACATCGTTTCAAAGACTCCATTTTTGATCCCAAACTCGGCTAAGTGCAGGGTTACGCTAAATATACGCCCTCTTCGCGTGAGAGTCTGTAGACAACTAAACGTTTCTCAGAAGAAGCGCAGGGTTGCACTAAATATACTTCCAATTCAATGAAAGTCTGCAGACTAACTAAACGTTTTTCAGCAAGATAGCATGATTGCACTATACTTCTTATAGGGTGAGAATCTGTAGTCCCTCTGAGCATTTTTCCTAAACGCCACAGAGGGATTCCATTAAAATTTATTCTGTATCACATGAATTTTCTGCAGTTATTGTTTTTCTTAACTTTAATCGTTTCCCTGTTATCACTTTTTGAAAACCGTCAATTTTTGCAGGATGTCTTATATTTAAGTTGGCAATGGAAAACAAATGCTACAAATTAATCATTTTTTCCAAGCAAATTTTCAGTGTCTTTTTAATGATTTTTTTATAGTCATCAAGTTATAATTTCATTCATCGAATACAATTTTTGAAATCTTAAATTTTTTCCAATACTGCTGAAATTTATCGCTATGCCTGAGAAAGGGACTATAATAAGTCCCTTTACCTCCTAAATATTGTCGATTGTTCGTAAATTTTCAATTTATTGAGAAAGTGGGTTTAGAAGCTATAAAATAGAAAATCAGTGAAAATTTTATATTTGCTTTTATGATATTTCAAATTATAATGACAGCGGATTCTTTTAATCTTTTTACGTATGGATTTTTAAAAATAGGCGTCCCTTTTTGTAATCAGGTTCCCCATAGTCAATAACCGACGTGTCGCTGTATCCAAATTTTTTTGTCAATTCTAGAAAACGATCCGCTATATTTCTATTTCATTGAAAGAAAAAATTATATCGTCTTGTTCTCGCAATTTCAGATTAATCCCGAACAGCAACTATTAATTTAACAAGTATATATAGAAAAATAACTGCTATATTTATAAATCACAGAAAAGGTATTTCTATCAAAATCAATTTTTATTTTCAAAAATTAATTTTTTTTTTTTTACTTGTTATTGGTGTATCCGCTTTTTTGAAGAATATCTCCGTGTAGAAAAGTTGGAACTCTTGTTCCACCTTCCCACAAGGTCATTTTCGCTCCTCGAAGGGGATAGTTGTTTCCTCCGCTCATCACATCAGCACCATTCTGAAAATATTTTGAATTCATCAATATTATATTTAATTAAATAAATTTGAATAGCAAAATCAAAAATATATAAGTGGAAGTAATAAGTTAACGATGCTACGATTGATATTTTTTTGCCCTTTGTCCCTAATTTGTGAAACTCTATTTGATATATATTTTCGCCAAATTTCATTAAATACCAATGAATAAAAATTTCCCAACCGCAATTTTCTTCCTTAAATATTTGAAATTAGTATATATTAATATATACAAAGAACACAATACATCGACAGAAAATCCAAAGGAGAACTGACTAGGAATGAATTAGAAACACTATCATTTTACACAACGCAAACCACAGCAGTATTCGGTACACGTAAATTATCACGTGCTTCATAGAAGCACAATCAAACTGCATAACAAAACCATCAAGATATTCGCAATACAAAGATTCTGAAGAGCTTCACATTTAGGCCAAAATAATACTAATAAATCCAAAATACATACTTATAATTAATTTTTGGGGGGTTTTACAACATCCTGAGGATCGCTTTATCCAGGGATACATACCCTCAGTATATTATAAACCATGTTATTTCTGCTTGTTCGATGACAAGATCCAAGTCAAAAATAATTTGGCAATGTATCTTGTTTTTATGTAGAAAAAATGAGTTACGAGATAGAAGGTCGTAACTGTTTATAATAACATGGTCATTAAGAGAGTGATTGGTTGACAGACTACGATCAATAATCTGCATACGTGGAATATCTGAGTTAGGATAGTTATTGTCTGCTGCAGGTGTACTGTTAATTAGCAGTGTGGGAAATGTGAGAGAAAACACCCACAGAGTGGAAAATTTGGGGAAATTGGTGATTATATATATATAAATTAGTTTTTAACAATTTTTGAATAAACAAGCTTGCATTAAACTCATTGAATTGATACATACATCTGAAATAAATGCTATCAAGAAGTTGTCCCAAAATCCGTATCTTTTCATATCTGAGACTAAACTTCCAATAGCCTCATCCATCGCTGTGACCATCCCTATAAAATATGTATGTTAGATGACGTTTTCATATTAATTTATTTTATCATAAATACAATTTTTAGTTATTTTTTAAAGTAATTTATTATTCAATTTTAATAATTCTATGTATCTAATAATAAATTGAACTAGACTTTGAGTACTAAAGATATTCTATGTTTTAAGGTTGACGGCTGCTTTAATTGAATGATATTATTTTAAGAAATGAGTTAATTTATTATTGAATTGCTAATTATTAATTATCATTAAAAGCAGATAATATGACATATAATTTGTTTGCTAATTTTTTTATGTCTACTCATATTAGTATTATGTCATATACAAAAATATGAATAACTAAAAATTTCTTTCTCCAAACCCTAAAACTATAACTTACCACTAAAAATTCTTCTTTCTTTATTCTTAATATGGCTGTATTTATCTTCATAAATTTTTTGGAACCTGAAGAAGGAAGATTAGATTGATTTTACCAAAATTATATATTTATCATATGTAAGTTTCAAACATTAAATTTTTTAAGAAAAATTGTACTCTTAGTTTATTTAAAATAAACGAGAATGCACTTTTATAATACAATTTTCTCAAAATAGATATAGATTTTGATAGATATAGATAGTTGAAAATTGATATAGTTTTTGATAGATATAGATAGTTGAAAATTGATATAAATTTTGATAGATATAGATAGTTGAAAATTTTGATATAGATAGATTTTGATAGATATAGATAGAAAATTGATATAGATATTTGATAGTTTAACTACTTTAGGAATCTTAGAAAGCTTTATACACTTAGATTTGTATTCTATAAACATTTATTTTAAACGTTGTTTCTATTATCAATGCATGAATTAGTTTCCTTATAATTTCATATGTATATAGAATTGTTTTAGTAATTATTTGCTAACTCACTTGTAAAGGAAAGTGCACAGATTGAAAAGGCAAATATAAGAATAATGGTATATTAGGATCTGATTTAGACAAGAGTTCAGTAACCGCTGATTTCATGACATCCTAAAACATAAAAATGAAGAAACATCTCAATAAAAAACTTATTAGATATCTAAATATGTAATTTTTAAAAAAGTACAGTTTTTATTATATAATTGTTTAAAAATAAATATATTTTTTTCTTAATGAATTATTTTTCTTATTAATGTATATTTATTTGCGTTAACTATAAATTTAATAAATAAATAAATATTATTACCACATTTGAAGGAAATCTTTACAAAATCAAGCATTGCATATTTGTATCATATATGAAAAAATTATCATTGAAACAAGCAATTTACTGAAATCTTCGTATTCAATATTTTCTTAATGTTTAGAACATATCAAATGTTTTTATGGGGTGTTATCTAGTATTAGTATTTTTTTTTATAAGTCTTCTACATATAAAATGAGGTTTTAACTTACTGTTGTGTATACATTTCGATATTGATCTGTTGGGTGAAGATTTCGATGGAAATCTAAAAGTTCTCTCCACACTTGAATTGATGCTAATGATAAGGGTAAAAAATCATATATCAGTGAAATATTTTCACGCTTTATTTCATTATCTAATTAATTAATTTAATGTATTTTAGAATCATTAATCTCGACAACTATTTATCATTAATCCTTATATTCGATAAGATTTTTTATAACATTCTAGATATTCCTCAAATAATTATAGATATATTATTCGACGACAAAAGTCAATTTCAAGCCCCATATGCCATTTCAACCATTTACTCTTAAAGAAAGCAAGGATATAACATTTCTAAAGTTTTGTTGCATTTCTCTTTTTATGACTATTTTAAGGCAATGAGTGGCATGATGGGGCCCGATGACCAAGTGACTAGAGTTCTGGTGCTCGCTATCACAGGTTTCGAGTCACGGTGATGCCATGGATGTTTGTAGTGGTTCGGAATCCATTTTAAATCATAAGTCCCGGTTTAATATAACTGTAGCGCGTAGGACTGACGACTCTACCCCGTAAAATGAAAAACATCCTCTGTCTCGAAATCTGCCAGTAAGCAGATGGCCTTGACCCACCATGGGGCTGTTGCGTCAATGAAGAACAAGAGTGGCAGAATATGTTGGTCAAATACAAACAGGTTTTAATTCACTTGAGTTGAAGTTGCTATTTCAATTAATTATTATTTAATTCTGCAAGTTTCATTCAGAAATTTCTTCGATTCACACCTTGCCATTTTAAGAGATTCAAATTTGGCAACTGGTGCGATGTTTTAAGATATTTTGACAAATATAGCTTTTCATATGTTATATGGTTCAGATAATAGATAACGTTAATGTGGTTAAGATCATGAACTTCTGGAGCAAATTTGTTCTTTATTTTTAATTTATTGTTACTTTTATGTTTAAAATATTATTCTTAAATATTAATCTGCAATTTTATCAATAGCATTAATTCTGTGATGCCAACTGTTGATACCTAGCACGAAGAATACGTTCAGAAATTAAATTAATCGAACTCTAAATTGGGTTATTTGCCGAAAATCATTGTATTTCATGTAAAAATTTTTTTTTTAATCAGTTCTTTTGTAAGACCTAGTGTCTCTTTTCTCATAATCTTACAGAGCCAGGAATTCTTCTGTTAACTTATTCGTTAGGTACATTATTTGTAATTGTTTAAGGAATTGTTTTCATGCTAAAAATCTTTCCAAAACATTTTTTGTGTGTTAAAAATTTTTTCTGGCTTATTCAGCAGGAATTGCTTTCTGTATACATATTAAATAATCTTTCTTCATATTGATTCATTTCATTTAATTAAATCTGTCATTACTTCATATCTTTTTAATACATTCTGGGAAGTTGGACGTGGAATACTTAATAATTTTAATATATATCGTGGAGGTTTTCCTTGATTGCAAGATGATAGTGAATTTTATTTCTTTACCAGATTATTGTGCGTAAGCGTAAAATCTTAGGTCAGTAATAATTTTTTTTTTTATTTTTAAAATGTTAAATTCTTTTAAATAAATATTTTGAGAATATTATTTGACTTTTAGTACATATTAATGTTAACATATAATTGGTGATTTTAGAAATCAATATGTCACGAGGTGTCAGGAGGATATTTTATGTGTTTATTTTACTTGGGCTTGAAATATAAGATTATTGACATACGATGTCACTAAAAGTTTAGCTTTCTATATGTAATTTATTAAAAAATTCTAGTACTGCACAGACACAAACAGTACAGTACTTCTCTGAGCTACTGTATATAAAACTTTGCAAAAGAGGGGGAGAAAATGTCTTTATCCTTGTATATTAATCTAGGTATTTTCCTCAAACTAATTTTCATAATATAATGACTTTATTTTCATGGATGTTTTCCACTGATTCGGCATTAATAATAGAAAATATAATTAATTTGAACTTTTATAAAATCCGAGTTAATTCAAGTTCAAACTACCGTAATTTTTAAAATACTAGTAAAAATATATAATACTAACGTAATTATATATTTTTACAAACGTAATTTTCAAAATACTTTTATTTATAAATTTAAAAAAAAATAAGTCTGATATTTTTATTTGCAAAACAGCAATGTTTGTTTTAAGTTACATTCTATGTTTACATCAAATTTATGTTCAAGAGTATTTTTTAAATTTTTGTTAATTAAAAATTTATTTACGTATGCGTTTATGAAATTGGTTAAAAGAATTGTACTTCACAAGTTTGGTTTTTCAGATATCAATTAAAATGGTTGCGTAATAGTAAATGTTAGAAGCTGGAACAGTTTTTTGCAATGTCAAAAAAAGTTCAGACAGTTATCTTTTTTTAAATACCCTATTCACCAAGTTACAAGTTAATTAGAACTCCCACAATTCTGAAGGTTAATTTATGCTTCAAGTAAAATGAGATGACAACATTGGATACACCGACTTCTGGTCTGTGCGATGCATTAATATTGCAGCGTTTATGAAAATAGGCTTATATTTTCGTGTTATTATTCGACTTAAATTGAGTTTGATATGAGTGCAGTTATATAAAATTTGGACAAATAAAAGTAACTATCATCTTTCGCTTGTACATTTCAACTTCATGATCGTATTTCGTATAGAAGATAGACGGTTGTAAAAAAAAGGCAAATAGTTATTTTGCGATATAGTTATAAGTAAAAGTAATTGTTTAGTACGTGATGACATTTATGATATATTTATTTATGATTATCATCACCATTTTTAATGATAGCAATCTAATGACTCAATAGACGCATAACAGTTGCGTTCCTTAGTCAAGAACATATCAATAAATTATTTAAATGGATTTCCTGAAGCCGAATATTATCTTTAAATGTAACTGCGGCCTGATGGGCAATTGGGTAGCGCTCTGGCATTTGGTGCTTCAGTTTCGAATCCTGAAGGTGGCATGGATGTTTGTTCGTGATTCAGAATCCACGTTAAACTGTAGATCCCGGTCTAATTAGCTCAAAGTGTGCACAAAATGATCGTTGAGTGACAAACCAAACCAAACTAAATGAATCTATCTAAACTAGATTGAAAAACACTTTTCTTTCACAAAAAGATATACAGAATAAAATAATAAAAGTCACTATCTTCATTTTTTGAGCCTTTAAAAGTAAGAATTCTGCTTTTAATAACTTTTACGTTATTGGTAAATTTTTTTTTTTGCAGCTTTAAAACTCAGAAAAATGAGAAAGATAAACGTCCCGATCTTAATTCATTATACTTATAATTAATGTTAACCTCTTCTAACAGTACAGAAAAAAATTAAATAAAACTTTAAAGCAATTAAAAAATATTAAAATTATATAAAACTTTAAAAGTCAGATAAATTGGGCTTACTTTCAATTGTATGCTTGTAATAATCCCCTTCTGCATAATAAAACCCCAAGAACGAATCAAATCCTCGATATAATGGGGTATAAGATTCGTTACAGTGACCTAAATGCCACCTGGAAAAAAAAAAAAAGGTATCTTAAATATCAGCAAATTAGAATTTATCAATGAACTGGAATTGTTGAATAATATGCCTAAATGCCACCTGGAAAAAAAAGGTATCTTAAATATCAGCAAATTAGAATTTATCAATGAACTGGAATTGTTGAATAATATGCCTAAATGCCACCTGGAAAAAAAAGGTATCTTAAATATCAGCAAATTAGAATTTATCAATGAACTGGAATTGTTGAATAATATGCCTAAATGCCACCTGGAAAAAAAAAAAAGTTATCTTAAATATCAGCAAATTAGAATTTATCAATGAACTGAAATTGTTGAATAATATGCCTAAATGCCACCTGGAAAAAAAAAGGTCTAAAATCTAAATTAAACATCAGCAAATTAGAATTTATCAATGAACTGGAATTGTTGAATAATATGCCTAAATGCCACCTGGAAAAAAAAAAGGTATCTTAAATATCAGCAAATTAGAATTTATCAATGAACTGGAATTGTTGAATAATAGGCCTAAAATGCCTAAATGCCACCTGGAAAAAAAAAAAAAGTATCTTAAATATCAGCAAATTAGAATTTATCAATGAACTGGAATTGTTGAATAGTATGAATTCAATACTATTAAACAGCCTCTATTATTGAATTTATTGAATACAAAATAAGGATTCCGAGTAATATTCAAGTATTCGTTTTCAGATAATTGAATATAAAATAAATAGTTCAAAAGCATATTACTGAAGATCGAATATTCCATAAAGTAAATTTTATTGAAGTAACAAAACCTCGAAATTTTATTCATAAACTTAAATAATAAATATTACTTACTTGCCAATTATATGTGTAGAATAATTAAGTTCTTTTAATTTCTGGGGCAAGAAAGGAAACTTTATGGATACACCAGTTGGTTCCAACACTATAACAACGCAGTTCTGTAAAAATAAATAAAAATATCACATAAAGCAGTAATTGAAAAATAATCTTAGTTGTCATTAATTAATTTCAATATTGCTTTATATCAATTAAGTTCGTAACATAGACTTGCTTGACTTTTTTGTGCATTAGTTTATAAAAAATTTCGTGATTACAATAAAATACTAAAAAGTATTGCAGTATATATGGTCATCTGCAAAACATTTCTAATACATAGGTATTTTGATAACTGTTTTAATAGAGTATATACTACTACAAAGAATCAACAAAGGCCGCATTCGACTGTAAAAGGGAATAAATTTTCATTTGAATGTGTAGTTTCTCATTTTCATTTTGTTTACATAATGCAAACGCTATTTCGTTTATTAAAATATTTTCTAACAAAATCTGCATATTTAAAAAATATTAAGAAATACTCATAAAAAAATTAGCACCTGTTCTTCATTTTCACTGAATCACGAAAATTCTGGAAGATTTAAAGAAAATAATCAGATATTTTGATTGCCATTTCGATTAAAATTAATTTAATTCAAATATTTTAAAATATGCTTTAGAAATTATAAAATTTTGTATAAAATGAAAATTTTTAACATTCCAATTATAGGTTAATAAAGAAAACCGAAATTAAGATAAAGTGCTTAAATGTTTAACCAAAAACCAGTAAAAAAAATATATACTTTACAGAAAATTGAACTCAAAATTCTATCAAATAAAGTAAAAATAAAAAATTGCATTTTTAATATGCATTCAATTTATTAGTTTCTACTAATTTTTCTATTTTAATTCTAATTCAATGAACGTTCATTAACTTATATTCTTTTTTTTTCTCTATTTTATTCATAAAATAGAGAAAAAAATTTATAAGCATCCAATATGAATTGTTAAAAAAAAATTATAAGCAACCAATATGAATTGGTAAAAAAATTTTACGCATCCAATATGAATTGGTAAAAAAAATTATAAGCATCCAATCTGAACTGGTAAAAAAAAAATTATAAGCATCCAATCTGAACTGGGTCCAAAAAAAAATTATAAGCATCTAATCTGAATTGGTAAAAAAAAAATTATAAGCATCCAATCTGAATTGGTAAAAAATTGGTGAAAAAAAAATTATAAGCATCCAATCTGAATTGGTAAAAAGTTTTAAGCATCCAATACGAATTGGTAAAATGGAACTAAATCAACAATGTATAAAAATTACATCTTACTTGTCTACCTATGTGGTATGGATAATATCCTGTCATGAAGGATGCTCTTGACCTGAAAGAAAAAAATGTAATTATATAAACTGGTAAAAAAAAGAGGTATCTCTTTTTTAAAACAAGTCAAACTAATACATTAAAAGTGTTTTAGAGGACGATAGGCCCTGAGCAACTCGTTTGCCTAGAATATCCCAAACAATTTCAATTGCTTTCCTGCCTGGAGAGCGTGCTGGCTAGACCATTTGTAAGATCACTTCGTCGTTAAAACAGCCGTCTGCGATGTAATCTGGAATTATCGCCCAATAAAATGAATTCATTTCTGATTGTTGAGGACTAAGGGACTACAAAAAAATCTAAGAATATTATTCCTATATCGAACAATAGAAAATCCATTTCCATTGTTTTGGAGGTAGGTCCGGTCTTTAATGGATACATGTCTAGACGATGACATCAGCTCTTCCAAATCTCAAACTTTCATCCCGTTTCCAAATAAAAATATGTCTTTTATCAGGGAGGACTGTAAAATGGGATTCCACGGAGAAGGAAACAGTGTTCCATTCATTTCTCATCTAATTGGCATGTCCTTTTGCTCACACTGTGAGGACATCATGGTAATTCCCTTTTAACAGTACACATACCATGGGTCTGAAAAATTACAAACCTAAAGCTTGGTTCAGACAATTTGAAATGAAAATCTGATGCAAGTAACCGAGAGAAAATGCTATTGCAGATTAATGGTAATCATATTTAGGTTTCTTCTGTCCTTCAGTGTAAAATATCTATTCTCATTTAACATTGATATTCGTCTGCGACTTTGGCCTGGTTTTCGGCGTGAATTTCCAGTCTCTAAAAGACGATATCAAATCCTAGAAATAACATTTTGTTATACTCCTGTGGCTTTCGTTGCTGCGGAATATGCTAACTCCCTTCTAATCGAACAATAATTCTTCAAACTTTTAGCTTGGTTAAATGATTCCGTCCAGACATCGTATTCATCGATACAAAGCAGTGAAAACATGTCGATCATTTCTTTTCATCCTTTTGATCAAGTTAACTGAAAGCAAAATCTCATTAGCTATCGCTAATACATGATTTTCAAAGTCACGGACAAAATCTGCATATTCCACCACTTAAAAATTTGCATTTTTATTGCATTACTTCTGCGCACGCGATACACGAGAAATAATGATTTTATTATCATTATTCTTAGAGTGATAACGAATTATAGTGGCTGACGTAATAGTGTGAGATGAAATTGGTTTTTTCACGCAAAAGGGCGTAATTCTGTATAAATTCATCGGGAAATGTTTACCATTTAAATATTTTCAATTAGAAGAGAAGAAATGGTACTGCAATGGTACAGCTGCACATACTGTCCAAATGTTTTAAAAAACACTTTTATCACTCCTCTTTCGTTTTGATTATCCTGATCTTGCACCTTTAACTTCTACGTTTTCCATTACCTGAAGACATAGCTTGTTTCTTAATGTTTTTCTAACAGTAAAATGTTAAAATCATCAGTTCTGGACAAGTCAAATTCTCAGGCGACAAAATTATAGGGATTGGGTCTAAGAAAGTTTATTCACTATGTTAAAATGGCTTACATTTGAATGACGATTAAGTGAAAGAATTACAAAGATCTCAACGTCTATGGAGTTATTAATCAAATTTTCTTTCTATTATTATGTTTATTTTTAGGACAACCCGCCCTTTTATTTTGAAATAAGTTTTTCAATTTGTTACCAATGAAATTTAAATTAGGAATGAAAATATGGCAACTACTCTGAATAATTTGATTCGTCAACATTTTCCGATAGTAGTAATAGAAATTCTTACATCAATATAAAAACTGTTGAAATATTTTGATGAAAAATGTTCAAAGCGGTTCAAATATAATTATGGATGAAACGAAAATTTCGATTTGCTGTTGCTTTTCTATAGTAAGCATTTCATTTTGTTTGATATTGGAATAAAATATTTTCCATCTCTAGAATTTTAGCCATACTTTAAATACATTTGACACAAAAAAATTTCTCTACAATTACATCCTTAATACTAAAACTTGTAACTTTGCAGTTTTATTGCCATAATTATTTGCATTATAAAGTTTAAAATAACGAATTTTTTAAAAAGAATTATCAAACAATTTAAATATGTTAGTACAAGTTTGAGAAATTATTACTGTTAAGCAAGCATCTCTTCTTCTTCATTGGAGCAACATCCCCATGGTGGGCCAACGGCGTCTGCCTACTGACAGATTTGGTGACAGGTGATGCTTTCCTTTTATAGTGTAGGGTTGTCAGTCTTACGCCCAACAGTCATATTAGACCAGGGACCACAGTTTAAAGTGGATTCGAATCACTACAAACACCCATCGCACCGCCAGAGTCGAACCCGAAACCTATGGCACCGAGCGCCAGAACGCTAGTCACTCGGCCATCAGGCCTCATCTCTCTCGCTCTCACTCTTCTTAAGAAAATTTTACCAAAACAGGTATTTTAAAAATAGATTTCATTTAAAGATAATTTTAAGTTTTAAGATACAGTGGGTAAAAAAAAAGTATTGGCAATTGCCTTAATTTATTCATATTGACAAATAAATAAAATGTTATGCAATTTTAGCTGTCGTAATTAAATACAAGACATCTTAGATATATAAAAATAGAAAAATTTATTTTAATTTGCATTTTCTACGATTTTTTTCTTTCAAAACGAAAATTTGCATGTCAAAAAAAGTATTGGCAAAGTTTTAACTGCTACTCAAAT
This sequence comes from Caerostris extrusa, assembly GCA_021605095.1. Taxonomy (NCBI): domain Eukaryota; kingdom Metazoa; phylum Arthropoda; class Arachnida; order Araneae; family Araneidae; genus Caerostris; species Caerostris extrusa. Next base: position 106,687 of record BPLR01006824.1, read on the forward strand.
TTTGTTGCATTGAAGTCACGTGTTTCGACTGATAAACTCTACCGGTATAAAGTCTGCAAAACTACTCCAAAAGTGTCTATGCATTATTTTGCGATTACTGCAGTAAAATGACTTCGAAATCGAAGGAGTTGGACGTTAGTGTTAAAAACATGATTATTAGGCTCGAAATGAAGGTTTAACTTATCGTGCTATAGGAGTGCAGTTCAATATAAGTTTATTTACTGTCAGAAGTGTTGTAAAAGTTCAATGAAACAGGATCAACGGAAAATAAGACTAGAAGTGGACGACCTCGAATATTTTCTACAAGAGAAGAACGTGTCATTATTAACAAGGTTAAGAAAAACCCTAAAATAAGTGCACCCCAGATAGCTAGAGATGTTGTTTTCACTTCGAAAAAGACTTTCAGCGTACAGACTGTACGGAATGTTTTACACGAGAGAAATTATTATGGAAGGGCAGCTAGAAAGAAACTATTCATCTCGGAAATAAATAGGAGAAAGGGTTAGATTTCGCAAAATCCCACGTTGATTTATCTGAAGAGTTTTGGAACACAGTTATTTTTTCCGACGAATCAAAGTTTAACATTTTCGGCAGTGATGGACGACGATATGTGTGGAGGAGGCCAAATACTGAATTGGAAAAAGCAACATTTAACTGCTACTGTAAAACATGATGGAGGCAGCGTCTTGGTTTGGGGCTGTATGGCAGCTAATGGAATTGGCAACCTGCATTTTATTGATGGTATTATGACAGCACGTACATACATTGACATTTTGCGCCATAACTTAAAAATCAGTGACCAAAATCTTGGCTTGGGAACATCATTCGTTTTTCAACAAGACAATGACCCCTAGCATACAGCGAATCTCACCCGTGAATGGCTACTCTACAATGCTCCTCGCCAATTAAAAACCTCACCTCAATCGCCTGACATTAATCCTATTGAAAATTTATGGCACCTGCTGGATCTAGAAATCAAGAAACATAAAATTTCAAGTAAAGACGACTTTACTCTTGCAAGAGTGGCACAAAATTCCCAACAGTATAACAAAGACCTTAGTTTCCTCTATGAGAAATAGATTACAAGCTGTTATAGATGCAGAAGGTATGTATACAAAGTACTAAACATATACTGATTTTGTTTTCGCTCATAATTTTGTCAATTTCATAATTTTGCCAATACTTTTTTATCATGTAAATTTTGGATTTTCTCGTAGATTTTGGCTAAAAAAATATTTAAATGAAAATTTCGTTATATTTGGTTGTCTTTTCTCCTTCTGTAATCGCTATGTTAAAATAAAATTTGTAAACATACTTTGTTTGCAAATATGATCATTTATAGGCAATTGCCAATACTTTTTTTATCCACTGTATATTAAATCAAATTGTACTGTATAGGGATAGAAGATCTTGTTTTTTTTTTTTCCAAAGGCTATATTATTTTAAAATCATATAAAAAAAGATATATTTTTAAAAAATTGGTCTTTTACGATTAAACAATCTTAATTTGAAATTTCTTGGGAAATTTAACCGAATATTGAACAGTCCTTTTAATTAAGTAACGTTATAAGCATTTAAAAATATTCAAGATAGAAACCTTCATTTATTCCTTCCCTCCCCCTCTTATACATTTGAATGAAAATATTTGGATGCAAAATGTTTTTAGCTGAAAGTCTTTAAAATATCATTTAAATTATTCTTTCAATAGACAAAGATAGAAATGAGAGTTTAAAGACCTTGACCCCAAAAATAGAAAAATAATTACGCAACATTTGGATTTGCGAGGTAAACATTTTCAGGCTTTTCATTTTACTAAGAAATAACTACAAAAGATACGTTTGAGAAAGTTTCTGTTCTTTTAATTTCTGTAAAGGAATTGATAAAGTATAAAATAATAATTTTCATTAATGGTGTCAGGTATGGCGTATACCTTCAGAATGTTAAAAATATTTCAAATTTATCAACTATTTGAAAGAAAATGGACTGATTTGAGATAATGGAAATAAAAGAAGGAGAAAATTGCAAAGAGTAGAGGTAATTTATTTAAGCTTAAGAAAAGCGCAATTGGAAACCTGCGTCACGTGAAAAAAATTTTTTTTTTTTTTTTTAAGCTTTGACGTAGTTTAGCAATACTTAAGTAAGTGGCTTGTGGTTGTGGAAAATAAAAGTTAGTTACTAAAAATATAAACTGCAGAAGAGATTTTGTATACATGAAAAATCAAGTTTTTTAAAAATCTGTTTATTATTGTAGATAAATAATCAGTTATTGCATAATTCATTTATGTTAAAGCTAACAAACTCATCTAATAACTAAATATTTAACTGTTGAATGCTATGCTCAGTAATAAAATTTAATAACAGAACCTAACATGTTTTGTTGGGTGCAAACAAAATGTAAGTTAAATAAGGTTTCTAAAAGTAAATAAAATTCTGTGTTATTTTAACAATAGAATTTCAATGCTATTACACATTTATGTAATGCATTTTACTTCTGAAAAGACTTTATTTTAGAATCAACATGCTTAAAGATGGTCTCTATAAAATTAGAGTAATTTAAATAAGAATAAAATTAATATTTAATGAAAATTACATTTTGCATTCTATTATGCATTATACTAAGAATATCTTGAAAAGTATTTCCCTGTATTCTTTTGTTTTTCTTGAAGATATTTCCTATATATTAAATATCCTAAAAGGCATTTAAGAAATTCAAAAATGTTAATGAATATTATTTAATCCTTTGCTTGAGTAATTCTAAAATTTTGAAATAAAGGACAGAAAATAAGTTTCTTAGATTAATTAAAAAAGGGAAGTTTAATAAGTTTTTATAAATACATCATTTCAGACATATTGCCTTTCTTAAGCATATTCAAAATCTTTGTGAGAAATATATTGCTAACCAATTAAAATATAATACAGAATAGTTAAAGAAACTTAACGATCATCTTAGTTTACTAGGTTGTGCAAATATTAGCGTAACTGTTAATTTAACTATGTTGACGAGAATTAGCGGTTAAATCTAATTGATGAAACAAAAATTAACTGTTATTTTTATCAGTGTTCTTCAACGTCGACGCTAGATAGCATTAGCAATAGGTCGCAATTCTGGATAGGGAAAGTGCTTTTGCAGTTGATTTCAACAGTTATTTAACAGTGTTTTACAGTCTTGGAGCTCGGTAAATTTAGCAGGGGTTGAATAGACAACCCTTCGAATAGTAAAGGTTTTTAGCAGTTATTTAACACTACTTCATATCCTGGGTGAAGTTTAAAGCCAGTTGATTCAACTCTTCGGACAGCAAGTATTTGTTATTATCAGTTAATTTTAACACCTGTTAAAAAATTTAACTTTTGACAGGGAAAGGTTAATTAGCTCTAGAGTTGCATTAAATTCAAGCTGCGTTAATTCAAGTTCACTCTAAGCAGCGTTATTTTTTTAACTCCACATAAGTTTAGCATATTTAAAACTTGAAGCATTCTTATTGGACATTTTTATCATTTGATAATTACCATTTATTTATTTATTGTTTAGGCTTTTTGTATTTTATTACTTTTTAATTGCTTTTGCATGATTAAATTATAAATACATATTACAGTGAATATTTTGTAAATGAAATTGCTCTAATTGCTTAAAGATATAATAGGTTGCGATGGTATCATATAATACACATTTTTTTCTTAATTCTAATTCATTAATTTTATCAATTTTTTTATCAACAAAACTTGTTGAAATAAAGGATGTTAACAGAATCGAGCAATAATGAATCTTATTTGTTTGTAATATATTGCTAAATATTACACATAAAAATATTTCTTCGAAAAGAGTTATTTTTAACCGAAAATGTATATTACAGATGGATTAACAGGTTGATTTTTTATGCAAAAATTTATAAAGGCTATCTTTACAGAAATACATTTAAGAAAAAGTTACTAAAATTAAAGTAGGAAAAAATTCATATATTCAAAACCATACTTGCTTTATAAACCTTTTTTTTTTAAAAGAATTTTTATAACCTTTGTGTAATTATGAACAAATCTTTTATTTAATTTTATTTAATTAATCAACACATTCTAGGAATTAAAAATTTCTAACAACATATCCTTTCTAAAAATAACATATCTTTTAAAATAAAATTTCAAGAAAAGAAACTAAATTCAAAATGAGCTTATTTAATTATTTTAATCCAGTATATTGAATTAGAAAATTTAATTTCTTGCAGATGAAAAAAAAAAATTAATAAAAATTGTTGGATACGAGGAAATGTTACATTTCTCTTAGTTGTTATCGCGGTAAATATACCCTATGTTACAATTCAAATTAGCGTTGCTGGTTGTATAGTATTCATGTACATAACTTAACCACACATTAAATTAAGGAGTGTTAAATTTAACGATTAAAATTAACAGTTCATTATATTAGCATTAACACCATTAGGGTTACCACCGTCAACTAAAATTAACGGTTTTTTCGATCTCTACTAAGTACTCACGGTGTACAAATGGGCTGGACATATGACTGGTTCATAATCACACCATTTCTAGCTAGTTCATCCAAATGTGGAGTTTGAATTTCAGGATTGTTCCATCCAACATCATTCCAACCTACACAAAAAAACTCAACAGAATTAATACAAAAGTTATTCACAAGAAGTCTAGTGCAGGATATTATATATACCAGGAAGATTTTATTATTTGAAGAACACAAACAAATTGTATAAATTGCGAAATATTTAAATTAAGGGAAAAAAAACTGAAAAGATCAGCTTCATTTAGTAATTTTAACAGAATTGAATTTTTATCCTTGAATTCTCATGTCATTACATAGTGTGAGTCAAAGGTTATCGAGATTCAAATAGTTTTATTTAATATTATTGCTACTGATTACATCTGATGTAAAAGATCCCAAAGTATAAAAACATTCAGAAAATTCTAACCTTTAAAGAATTAATGTGAAAATTATTCAAAGAAATTCAATGTTGTTTGTTGTATATGTCAGGAAGTTCTAATGATTTTAACATACATACATAAAAAAGAAAAGTCCTTTGGCTGTTGCAGGAACAAAAGACACAGAAAAATCTGAAAATGGCCATTTCTTCTCATTAGCACTTCTGCTTTTGAATAAGAAAAACTTTTTTAAAAATGAATATTTTGTCAAATTTTTAATAAATAATTGATTATCGTCATGCGATATTATTTAATTAGTTGGCTACTTTAAGTTAATATTAAATTCATCGAATTTTTAATAATAATATACATTTAAATATAATAAATATGAATTATTGCTATAAATTTTAACTATTGTACTTTTATATATCTAAGAAATTGTCACTAACATTCATTTCCCCACTTATAAATCTTTCAAATTATTTGTCACAAACATCACGAGATTCAACATCAATATACTTTTTAAAGTAAGGTAATCATTTTGAATCGTATTAGTTATGTATCGGAATTGTATAGCTTATTCTTTATAATGAATGTGAGGCAGCATTATTGTTGATGCTGCTGCATAGATTGTGATAAAATTGTTAAGATTGTGAAAAAATTCCTTCTTTATTTATAGAGATTCATAAAGGAACTAAACTATTAATTCACACTAACATCTACATGCATTGATTATTGCAAATTAAGAATAGGGGAAAAAACTTGACTTCATAAAATATAGACCACTACATATTAAATCTAGAGGGCAGGGGTTGCACGATTTTTTTTTTTTTTTTTTTTTTTTTTTTTGTTATTGGAGAAAAATTAGAGGCATATATTAATGGCGCCACAAAGAAAAATTGCTTACATTCGTTAATTTAACTTCGTAGGTAGGTTGGTGGCCCTTTTTTCAGATAAAGCACACAAATTTGCAAACAACCACAATAAATAAACTAAATAAAACTCAAACAATATCTATATATTAAGTTATTTTGGTCTGGGGTAACGTAGCTATTTGACTAAGAATTGATTAGTTTTAATGTAATTTTTAAATGACAGGTATTCACAGGAAATATGATTAAGTACAATAAGTTTCTGAGAACAGAAAGCTCATGTTATATTTATGATAGTTTGGTAAAGAGTCTATTAATTCAAGGGTGAATCTGTGATCTGGTTTTTACTCCTAAATCAAATGACTACATAAGCAAGTGATGCCCGTCTAACTGGGAATTTCAGAAACAAAATTCTTCATACTACAGTGTACTTTATCTAATAGAATAATACTATAATATCAAATAAAATCGCATTGTAAGCTTATTTCAATATAAAGGACAATGTATTATATATATATGTATATAATACATTGTGATCGTAATACATTGAGTTTGTTTTTCAATCATATATCTTTCATTTGTACAAATATTTTAAATTCCAAATGCTACATTGGTAAATAGAAAAATATTCAAATAAATTAATTTTTATTTCCTTAAAATATATCTTTCCTTAATCTGTAAGAAAAATACAAATGCTTTATTTATGGCTTCTTAAATTAACGAATGACGTCAATTTCAAATAGTCTTTATATAAAATTATTCTGTCTTAAATTATGTTTAATTTTAGGTTTAATAAAACTAAAAATTATTAAATAATAACAAGTTCATTTCAATTAAGTTATCAGTTTTTTACTTATTGTTACTTTCAAGATTCTCAAAAAATTTTACAAATATTATTTCGTGAAGAATAAAATAGATAGCAGCGACAACAAAATTTTCTAAATGATGGAAAATTGTGAAGGAATATTTACCAAACTTTTTGTTTTCAAGTAAATTATATCAAAACGAACCTTATATAATACATTAAACAAGGAATATACAATGTATAAACATGTAATATTTTTAAAAACATTTTTTTTCAATAATTCTAGAAATGCAATATTTTTACAATATACTATTTTTTTATTTGTTTGGAAAAATTTAATAGAATAAATGTATATACTGAACTCAATTTTTAAGAATAATACAAAATATACTCTTATGAAAAATTAAGAATTGTTTTATATGTTTGGAATAAAAATATTAAACACAAAGATATTAAATCTAAGAGATGTTACGATAGTATGATGTCCATTTTAATTATTATTATTATTATTATTATATATATATCGAATGAAATGTCATAACATGATTATTTAGGAGTAAATATTTATTCATAATAATATTATTATGTTTAAAATTATTATACTTAAAAATAATTTTATTTTATTAATGAGGTGTTTAAAGTAACTATTTAGAGGTAATACCAAATAAAAAAATAAATAAAGTAAGAAAATAAATAAATAAAATACACACCAAGATCATCTGCAACAATGAAAATGATATGCGGTCTTTTTTGCTGCTGCAACTAATTTACATACAATTAACAATGCAACGAGTCTGGATGGTAGACAGCCAGCAATGGGTAGCATCTTTTCTGGCTGAATTTACTTATTTGAAGAAGAGTTTCGGAGTATAAATCGGAAACATGACCGAAAAATACTTTCATCAGAGGTCAATGGTTGCAGGTTGAAGAATTCCGAAATTCACAACCTGTCGAGCAAGTGTTCGTTTGGAGCCCCACATCTAATGACATAACTTAATATGTTGATTCTTTATTGGTGACAGATTTTTTTTTTTTTTTTTTTTTTTATTTCCTTATTTTTTTCTAAGAGTATCACAGCGGTTACATTTTGTCCAAAAACATTTTCTTTTTACATAGAATTTTCAAAAACAAACTGTGACTAAATGTGAATGTTAATTCGTCACAAAAAGGAAAAGAAAAAAATATATATGATCCTTAGGGTATTGTCATCAGATTTTTTTTAAGATTGCTTACTGTCTATTAAATAGTTATACATACTATAAACAAAGTAATATATTAAATTTATAGGATGTATTTATTTTATTAATGTTATTAAATTTTTTTGAAGATTTTTATTTTGTTTTAACATCAGGGACCTAATGTTACGCTTAATATTTCATGAATGCATTGAATTTGGTAGTAAATACGAACACTCAACCAAAATAAGTGTTCAATATCAACCAATGATTCAGAACGCTGGCCAGATAAACTATTAATAGCTGAAAGTGATCACATCATTATAAATGGGCTACAACTTATTAATAAACATCATAGTTTCTGTAATATAAAAACAAATACAGTTACTCTGTGTTAATGCTGAAACAGGACGAATGGAGGGGAAAGATCTTCCAGAAGGACTTTTAATGGTAAATGGTAATTTGCATAACGTATTTGAGAAAACCCGGAAAACTCTCCCCGGACAGATGACTATAAATATGAGACGCTCATGCAGACTATAACGTCACCGCCGACTCTCATCGCTTCAAAAAGTAATGACTGCAATACATTCCACTAGTGAAAATCGAGTACTCTTTCATTCACATACTAATTCATGCATTTAACAAATAATTTTTCGTATATTGCTGGGTTTCGCATGTCACTAATTATTAATAAAAATAGTTTACCTTCATGTGACGATAGAATAAGCATTGCCATCCGGTATGACTTTTAGGGGTTACTAGTCCGTATTTGTCTATCACATAGGAGAAAACCCAGAATTTATCCAACCAGATATCTTGGCTGTCGATACTTTAAACACATTTGCGATTCATTGAATAAAGAAGTTTCAGGTTCAACACTTATTAATTTTAGCTATTTGGCAATATGATTCGCTACCGATGGACTGGTTCACTTGAAATTAACCAAAAAAAAAAAGATTTCTTTACAGCATCAAATTACATATTAAACTGTAAATAATTGTGTGCCAATTTTAATATAATAATAATATTCTTAGAACCCCACAAAAACTGATTAAACAAAAATGACTTAAAATATCTTACAAATAGATTGCATCTAAAAGAGATTTGCAAAAACTACTTATTATAGTGCATTTGTTTAATGAAATTACGTCATTACCAAAAAGTTTTAACGATTAGCAACAATAAATTTGTGAAGTGAGAAGAAAATCTTCATTCACTACCAAATTACTTGCAATAAATAAATTGCGTTCAGTCAATATTCTGATAAAGAACAACTTTTTAATTTACATTATTGGATAGTTAACTAAGATCGATCGAAAATCATTATTTTTATTTTCAGATATAATTGATTGAAAATAATTGTTTTTATTTTTGTCTTATGCCACAATTTAAAAATACATCGTTTGATTTATTTTCTAAAAGTTTTATTTGTTCTTAGGACAATTAATAAAGTTTATTTTGTTTAAAAACATTTGTTATGCAGGGTGTGGTGATATTTCTCTTACAAATAAATTATATTACCATCCATCTTCTTAATCAATGTCTTCTTCGTGAAACAAAGGTTAAAGAAACAAATTAAAATATTGCGTTAAATATCCTATTTGTGGTTTTCTGCGTACAAGAACGAACCTCTTTATTAAGATCTTAACACATCACGTGGCAACAGCCTGAAGGAAACTTTGGCAAAAGCGCTAACCTTGCATAATCGTGTTGATGTTTCTTTCGAGAGACAGTGTTTATGCTTGGGATTCCCAAAAAAAATGTTTCGGATATCTCCTACCGCTCTTGCCAACTGCGTAGGGCTTTGCCCGAATCTAGCTATTTCGAGAAAATGAAGAGTGGAGCACGTGTTTTACGGGATGACGCAATAGCAAACACTTTACGACACAAACGCCTGCTAATACGTAACGAGTCAAATTTTGTAAACTTGCCAGATGGATCCAGGTAGATGGGTCCTTACCCTTTGTGTTGCTGTGACATATCTCAAATGGTTTCATTTAAACCGTGAATTTGTCAAATGCACATGGAGATTTTGTTTCGAAGCGTGGGTCCGGGTGTCCATTGTTATTCACCCTTCCTCAAATCTTCTAACAGTTCCTCGACCATCAACCTCGAAGAACTGTGTAAAAACACGATATTAAGATGCATAACTCTTCGGCGACTGGCTACAGGTGTAAACAAATTGCCGTTACCGAAATTGCTGAAACGATACATTACCGAACTGACAACAGAGGATTTTGAGCAAATTGAGTGTGCTCCGTTTTGTGATGTCTTCAGTTTTAATTTCTTTCACAGAGCTTTGACATATCGTGTGGTTTGTTTACGTGACAAGCAAGAATATATCATAACATACGGATGCAGCCCGGTTGAAGATGAAAAACTAATAGCTGGACACAAAGAATGGGTGAAGGTACAGCATAAAAATATTATGTGCATCTGTGCCACCGTTAAAGATACATCGACAAACAACGTCTTCTATGTTTACGACCAGCCTTTCGCATCGCTGGGGCAGTTTTGGAGTGTTTTTTGTGAGAAAACTATCCGATACCTGATGTATTTTTACGCGTTTGACAGCAGATCTTTGTGAAGCTTTGAAACACATTTTATCAAATGGATTACACTATTCCCATTTTGGACTAGAAAATATTTTCATTGTCCATGATCGACTGGTCCTCGAAAATGGCTTAATGCGCAAAAGTACTAAATTCATCACCAACAGTATTAACAGAGATTGTGCAAATGAAGGAAATATGCTCAGAGATATTATAAATGTCTTAAAGAGATTGCTCAAGAATTTTAATGACCAACTATCACACTCTGAGACAATTAAATTATTGATAAATGCAATAGAGAATCATACTACTTTTGACAGTGTTCTTCAAATGATAAATTCATCAGTAGATATTATAGATGCATTTTCCTTTGTGAAACTTATTAAGAGTTTACAAACTGACAGCGTGGTTGTATAGAATGTTTCATTGCATGAAAAATACTTTTTATATGGTTTTAACATTATTTTATATAAAATATATGTTGTGTTGCAAAAATATAAATATTGTGTTGAATGCAAAACAAAATAAATTTGCTTACATTTTTATGTTTTATTGCAAGTAAATATGTAGTTGCATGCACACGTAAAAATTTTGATTTTCTAAAATTTTTTATGAAATTTAAGATAACTAATAATTTTTAAAATATAAAATAAGCTCAAAATGCTTTTTTAAATAATTACTTCACTAAAGATTCGCCACTGATCATTTTTAATACCTGATAAATTATAAAGACATAACTTCCAAATAAACATTTTCTAACGTACTTTTTCCATGTTGTTTTCAAATGAAGTTTTGCAATGAAAAATTATTATTTTAAATTGCACATCAAATATAATTTAAAAAATGCATATAAAATTGATTATTTTTAACTTCTTTGAAAAACATTTTTTCTTGCCTACATTTATCTATAAATATAGCAATTAAAAATTTTTAGCTTAATGAAAAAAAGTTACGTTTATTTTATATTTAAGAGGTTTAAAATATTTTTTTAATTCTAATTTTTTACTTAACTTCTTAATCCCTTTTTATTATCTTTGTTTTAAAAACTGTATTTAAATTATATTTTTTATGATTTTCTTTATAAGTGTATTTATGCATCCTATAAATTAATTGGGTATTAAGCCATATTTGAAAAAAAAAAAAAAATCATTCCGTTCATTTTTTAATATTTTTAGTACTAGAACAAATACAAATAGAGTAAGAAAAAAAATTATATCCAAATTTTTTATTAGTTTTAAGTTTTCTTTTTACTTTAAAAGAATCTATGAACTTAACGAGTAAGAATTGTTGATCATCAGATTTCAAAATGTATATTAAAATACAAAAAAATTTCATATTTCCTAAATTATTTTGAACTACAAAAAAAAAATTTATTGATTTAAACAGTTATATATTTATTTAGTTATTAATATTAAAAGAAGAAAACTGTCAACTAATAAACATTCCTTCTAGAAAGGGTTGGTAATGTTTGTAAGTTTGAAAAGGAAACAAAAAAATTTGATCTAAACGAAAGCATTATTATTTATACAGAAACACTAGGCAACAAAACCCTTTAAATGAAAAATGCACATGATTTTAATTTTGATTTGATCTCAAAAATAGTATTTTATATGAACTTCTGAAATTACATTTTACATAAAAAAAGGAATTTATGTTTGCAAAATTATTTACTCAAAAAAACTTAATATGATTTATTTGATAGGTTTGACTGCAAAAAGTTAATTTAAGCATAAAAGAATAAACACAATTAAATTTAATAAAATAAGTTAACATCTTAATAATCAACTAATAAACATATGGTTAAGTATAAAGGATAGAAAACAAAACGAAAAAATAAATTAGGCATGTTAATGGATCGCTTCTTTAAAGTAAAAATGTAATTCATGATGTTTGAAAGTCATTTATTAATGTATTTTTATAAGTTATAAACGTTATATGATTCTTTCAAAGCTAACAAACATTTAAAGGCATTACTTTATATCTATTGTACTGGACATCTCAGTTACTTCAAGTTCAATGAAAGTTTTTGCATACGTAAGCGGCGTTTGATTTTGTGCCAGGTATTAGACAATCGATTGTTGTAACGACAACCACATTTTTTTTTTTCCTTTTTCTTTGCAGTTCATTGTTACGAAATAACAACACTGAATTGGCAAATAAGTTTGCAATAGTTCAAATAAGAGTTCAACAATATTCTAAAATAATAATATCTGTTTCATGAAACTTCTTATAATTTGTGTCTTTAAAAAATATGAAAGTTTGGACATATGTAACCGACGTTTGATTTCGTGCCAGGTATTAGGCAATCGACTGTTGTAACAACAACAACAACCAAAATTTTTTTCTTTCTTTGCAGTTCATTGTTACGAAATAACAACACTGAATTGGCAAATAAGTTAACAATAGTTCAACAATATTCCAAAAGAATAATCTCTATTTGATGAAACTTTTTACAATTTGTGTCTTAATCTTTTGTTTACCTTTCCGCGGAATGTATTAAAATTATTGTCAATAAATGTAAAAAATCAAGTAAAAAATTAAGTTATATTAAAATATGGAGAATAAAGAAGGAATAGATTTTATTGTTAAGGCCTGAAATAATTAAATTCAATTGTAAAATTCAAAATTGTAATTTTCATTTTACTAAAAACATTGACAAAAATTCTTATATTTATAAGTTGAACTTAAAAAATAACTTAAACTTCTGAAATAAATTAATGATTCAAAGATACTACAATAAAAGTTCTCAGGTACTTATTAAAGAAACTCAAATTTCATAAAATTCTAAAAAATTACTGTTGATGGAAAATTATATATAAAAATGTCTAAGACACCCTTGAAGGTCAAAATATCATCGAAGTCTAACGAGTAGTTAACTACATATTTATAAAACTCGTGCCTTTTCAATATTTTTTTATAAGCAACATGGAATCATTTTTCATATTAAAGCATTCCTCAGAAAAATGAAAACACTGTAATGAACAGGATTGATGGTATTGATTTTATTCTTCCTTTAATTTGTTTTTAACCTTTCTCATGGAAAATACAATACACATCAGTATAAAAGTAATATTCATGCATATGAGATCCCTTAAAATAAGTAAAAGTGAATAAATAAATAAAATAATAAATATATATTATTGAGAGCATTATTAAAACAAAAATAACATATTATTAATAACAAGATTAAAGCAATAGATCAAAATAAGATAATAAGTACGTTTTGGATAAAATAAATAAAAGTAATAAGCATTGATACCTTTTATGTTTTATTTTGAACTGGAAAGTCATATCGTAAATAAATCAGTGAAAGGTTCTACACGTCAATAATGCAACCAAGGTTTGATTGTTGAAAAGATTCAAGAAATTTTCTGCATTTGAGAGTGAGTGAGAATACACATTTAATATGCCCAAAAGGAGGATGGCTTAGTGATTAGCGAGTTGGTTTTCTGAATTGAGGAAATTCAGTTCATCATCTGACATGTGAACCGAACTGAAATCTCTCACGTCCATGTCGGGGCTTGTTAAATCTGTAAGCATCTAGATAAGGAGTAATAAAAACAGATTAAAACACTAGAATAAGTCATGACATAATTTTTGGATAGAACAAATAAAGATACTAAATAGTGGTACCCGGATTGGAAATACTAAAGGTGGACTGCTTGGTGATTAGCGTTCACGTTGGTCTTCTTAACTGAGGGAATTCACTTCATTATCTGACATGGGAACCGAAATGAAAGTTCTCACGTAAACCTGACAGGACATGTTAAATGTGTAAGTATTTGGTTAAGGAGCAAATTTGTAAGATTTTCTAACTGGAAGTGTCCGTTAAGAATTTCAGAGGTGTTGTGCTCCATTGTAGAGTGGTCAACATGCTTAATAGGTTCATGGGCCGATGCATAGAAAATATAAATGTCATCACACTGAAAAAAAAATAGATATACCCAAAGATTTTAGATGTATAAATAGATATCCAAATAATGAACTGTTTTCGAGACTCTTTATTTTCTCTGAACACGCGAACTGAGACTATTTAAGCATAGTCTCATTTCAATGGTCAGCTAAAAATTTTATTTTATGGTCAGTGTGTATATTTTACTTAGTCATCCAACTGTTGCTGTTGTGGGGTTTTTTTTATAGTTTCAATCGCTTCACTATGCATGAGATCTAAACTCGTTTTTGCAGATGAATAAAAAAAAAGAAGATCCTGCGTTCTGAACTTGACATTATTTCGTTAAAGCAATTTAAAACTGCAGATTAACTAAATTTCAAAAAAATTGTTTCGTGGTTATTGGGCTGGTTTTGTGAATGTTTGCTTGATTTCCTCCTCTTTACACAGATATTGGATACTTCGTTATACAGCTCCTGACTTTTATAAAATTAATCGTCAAAAAGAATTCGTTTATTTTTAGTCTTTAAATAGAGATAATAGGCTAAAGAATAAAATAATAATTTGGTGAAGATCTATGCACAATACCAGTTTTTTGTTACTGTTGATAATTGATTATTCATTATGTATTTTATGCTGTATCAGTGGCGGTATTATTACTTGATCTTTTCATTTATATGACGATGTTTTTTTAATAAATGGGGAGAGATTTCGGGATAAAGATTTAGTGTAAGGAATCTTTATCTCTTTTTATTCCATTTAGATATTTGTCAGTAATGTAAAAGTCACGGATGAAATGTACAAGGTAAATCTACTTCTTCTTCTTCCTTGGCGTAACTGCCAGAGGGTGGGCCAAGGCCGTCCCCCTCTGACAGACAGGGTCTGTTTTCTTTTACCGGGTAGGGTTGTCAGCCCTATGCCCAACGCTCTACAGTCATATTAGACCGCGATCTACAGTTTAAAGTGGCTTCGAACCGCTACAAACATCTACGGCACCGCCGGGATTCGAACCCGAAACCTATGACACCAAGCGTCAGTCACTCAGCCATCAGGCTCCATAAGATAAATGAGTTACATTATAATAAAGGACCTGAATGGTCGAGTGGCTGGCGCTCTGGCGCTCTGTACCCCAGGTTTCGGGTTCAAGTCCCGGACGGGCCATGGATGTTTGTAGTGGTTCGGAATCCACTTTAAGCTGTAGGTATCGGTCTCATATGACTGTAGAGCGTCACGGAGCAAAAAGTCAGACTTCTACCTACGGGTGCTCCATCACAACAGAAGCTGCTTCCTTCCCCTTCAACCATGAATCCATATGGGTTCGTGGGCTTGGTGTAGATTAGGTGTCTACCAAGTGGGATAAGAAACAACAACAACATTAAAATACAGTACTAAACGCAATATTATACAGTTATTTTAATAAGTGTTTTCTATTATGGGGAGCACTATGCAATATTCGAGTTTCTTCACATTTGTCTCATAAACCCACTGACCTTGTTGATCACTTTATAATGAAAACATCACTTATGTAGGTGAACGTTGCTCCTGGTGTCATAGCTATTTGAAATTAAGATTAAGTATCTGGAAGTATACTGTGGGAATCTGGAAGTATACTATTTGAATCTGGAAGTATATTGTGCATACTTAATTATCCACTTCTGTGGGTAATTAAGTATCTGGACGATTCACCCTCTCTGTCTACAATTTGAACCTTTCTGACTTTCGGAGCAGACATGGGATCTTTCAATGGTGCTATAGTATGGGATTCCAATCGAGTTTCTCCTTTTTAGTAGCCCGATAATCTATATTCTAGGCTGCTACAAGTCTTTAATCTAATAGGTTTTTTAGTTATTTTAATTGCAAATTTTCTTGCAAGTATGTAGTCACAGAACAATGAAAGGAGAACACGCGACTTCACCATTCAGTGACAATAATAATTATAAGCAGTTTCAATCTTTTTTCACAAGATTGTCTGTACGCAAAATGTTACGAATTAAAGGTATTCTACAGTTACGAATAAATTCCGTAATTTCAAAGTACTAATGTGATATGAAACTATCTGTTATCACTGCTAATGCTACTTTAGCTTATTGCATGCATTTATAGGAGAAGGAATTCGTATGCATTTAATTAAAGTTTGATGAAATTAAAGAATATATTTTCTCATCCAAATTTATGATCACCTAGTTAAGAGAATGACAGTGTAAGACGATTACTTTGATAAATGAATATACAACTGATTTTTAATCAGATTTTCTTTCCATGAATAATTCATTACTTGACTGTATGCATACAATATAAATTTTTCATTTTAATAACTTTTACTGAGTATGCTATTTCATCATTATAATAAGTGAACAAATTTCAAGACAAATTATTAAAATGAGTATTAAAAATATTATTCTTAAGAAAGAGGACATTTTTAATTATTTAACTATGAGTAATGAAAAAGAAAGTTAGGTGAAAGTTCAATGTCATCGAATTTCGAGTCTAATACGCATTAATCACTTATTCCAGGGGTGACCAACCCAAATGATCTTGCGGGACACTTTGGAAATGCATCCTAACTCCGCGGGCCGCATATAAAATTATATATCCCCATATTAGATTTAGACCTACTATAGATATTTTTATATTCATATTAAAACCTGTTATATTAGATGTTCCAAGATGCACGAGCATCAAGAGTTCGCAGAATATAATTTAATTATTCTATACTCATGTTTGTGAAAATTGCAACACCATGAAGGACTTACGCGAGTGAGCTGAAATTTTCAGGAAATGCAAATTAGCGCATGATATGCAAATGATTAGAATTTCAAATCCTTAGCGCATGCGTATGCTGAGCAGAGCCCTCTGAACGGCGGATGGATCCGAATAAATAGACGGCTGTAGCGAGGCGTGTATGGTTATGGGTGGTTATCGGTGGTTATCGGTGGTTATCTGCTAGTGGTAAACGTTAGCTCAATCGTTACTTAAGCCTCTTCGACGAAAAGAGAGTGAGATTTGAACAACTTACAGAGTTTGAATGGGGGAGAATCGTCGGCCTTCGTGAAGCTGGATTGTCTTATCGTGCAGTAGCCGCTCGTGTGCAGCGTAACAGCAGCACAGTGATGCGTCTTTGGAAGCAGTGGACGGACGAGTGTCGGACAACTCGGAAATGTGGGAGTGGACCCCGAAATGTGACGTCAGCTCGAGATGATAGACACCTGGTCCGCATGGCGCTAACGGACCGTACAGCTTCCTCTAGACGATTGGCAGCACAGTGGTCAATAGCTACAGGTGTTTCATTGTGTGCTTCATCAATTCGTAGACGTCTGCTGCAGCGTGGACTGCGCGCAAGGACTCCTTTATACAGGATCCTCTCACGCTAAACCATCGCCGCCTGCGGCTACAATGGGCCGCTCAGCATAGAGACTGGCGTGCTGATTGGCAGCATGTCGTGTTTTTTCTGACGAATCCCGCTTTAATTTGTGATACCATGATGGCCGCATTCGTGTCAGACGCTATGCCGGTGAACGCCACCTTCCGGAGTGCATTATCGAACGCCACAGTGGATAAACACCCGGAGTTATGGTCTGGGGTGCCATCGCATATCATGGACGATCTCTATTGCTAAGAATTGTGGGCAATCTGAACAGCAACCGGTACATCAGTGAAGTTCTAAAGCCCCAAGCTGTTCCCTTCCTTCAAAGCTTGCCAGGCGCTGTATTTCAACAGGACAATGCCCGCCCTCATATCGCTAGACTGTTCAATCCTTCTTTGCAACGCGGCAGGTACAGCTTCTTCCTTGGCCTGCGTATTCCCCGGATATGTCGCCGATTGAACATGTGTGGGATTTCGTTGGTCGGCGTCTCGCTCGTGATCCTCGTCCTGTTGCTTCTGCAGACGAACTTTGGGTGCGCATACAAACAATATGGAATGCTTTTCCTCAGGTAGACATTCAAAATTTATTTGACTCCATGCCACGTCGTGTAGTAGCACTTATTGCGGCGCGTGGTGGCTACACAAAATACTGATTCCGATCTCTTGTTATTGTTTGTTTGCTTTGAACATTTAATCATTTATTTCTACCACTACCACTCAACTGCGTATTAAATTTCATTAAATTATGACGATTCCTTCATGGTGTTGCATTTTCACAAACATGAGTTTATGAACTCATAAATAATACTGGGATATCTGCCTGTAGAACACACAATATTATAATATTCACAAGAATATTATTTTAAAATCAAAGTTAATTTTCTCTCATAATTTCGACAGTTAATTTTTGAATATTTGTATGCACAAATAATGTATTTTTTAATACAGTGGCTTTCAATACTTTGGACATTATAATAGAAATTTATTTTGTAAAATTGGGATAAATCTCACGGGCCGGAAAAATGTCCAAGGTGGGTCGCGTATTAGTAGCAATAAAGATAAGAAAAACAAGTTAAACAATCTTTAAAGCTTGTTGCAAGAAAGGTGTAATTTCAGTTCAAAAGATTCATTGGTTTAATATTATTTTTTTCAAATTTTTAAATATATTATTTTTTCTAAATAATTGATTAGGAAAAAATTCATGCACAACTAATTTACTTCCTACTGCAATAGAGAAGGGGATCTGATGGCCGAGTGACTAACGCTCGGTACTACAAGTTTAGGGCTCAAGTGCCGGCGGTGCCGCCAAGGATGTTTGTGTGTGGTTCGGAATCCACCTTTTAAACCGTAGATCAAGGTCTAATATGATTGTAGAGCGTTGGGGGTAGGGCTGACCCCGTAAAATGAAAACATCTCCTGTCTCGAAATCTGCCAGTAATCAGACGGCCTTGGCCACCCATGGGGATGTTACGTCAATGAAAGAAAAGAATATAATAGAAAAGATCATTCCACAATCAAGCTTAATAAATACATTGGACTTTCTGTTTCCTACTCAATTGTCACTTCTTAGACAATCATATTGATTTCTTCCTCTAATTCACTGAACATTTATTCTATTAGCTACTGTAAGAAATTAGTTGGTCTTCTAACTAAATTAATGATACTGCCTAACCACGATTTGAACAGATAGAATATTTCGATGAGTGATTCGTGGTTATTTCGTAGGAAAATATTCCGCGTTTTTACAACGTTTTGCAACATATATTTTGGTAACATGCTTCTCAGTTGTCGGGTTTTCTGCATAAGTTTTCAACTAAATTTTCGCACATGCTATGCAAACGTAGGACAATTTCGCTAAAAGATCTATTAGGAAGACAAACATTTCCTTTCCATTTTTAATCATTCACCTAATAGGGGTTCGCAGATATAGGGAAAGAGTAAATTAATGAAGTAAGAATGTATGAAAAGTAAATTAATGAGAATTCAACTAAATTTTCTAACTTCCATTATATAATTATAAAAAATTCAATTATATAATTTTTTTCCCTGCAATATTTAACTGTTCAGCATATTTTGTTTTAACAGTGTGTAAAACAAAAAGTGCCAGTGAAAGAAAAAGATTGTTTTTTGACTTTTTTTTTGTTCGGTTTATTTAGAATTGAAGATCACCCCAACAATTTATGAAATAATTTTAATTTTTCTACTTTTGATCAAATCTTTCTCAGTAATCAAATATTTTAAGCTTCCAAAATGAAATGGATCATCCATTTAGTGCAAAGTGAACGATCCATTTCATTTTGGAAGCGCTTTAAAATATTTGAGGAGCGTTGAGGGAGGTATTGTTACTCCACGTTCGCAGCTTATCTTCAGGCTACACGTACCTCCTGGCTAGTGCTAAGTGAGTAACGTCGGTGCAGCGCTTGCCTTAAGGCATCTAAGAAAATTGTCTAAGTGTTTGCTAGCCGCATTAAAACCAAAAATATAATAATAACTAAATTGTTTAGACGGAAAGAGTTCCGAGTTATGACTACATTTTTTTTATAGTCTTTTCTAAATTTTACTAGTTATAATTACGGAAAATATTATCGTTTTTCCATTTCAATATATATTCTGATTAAATATTAGAAAATTTAAAGATCTCCCAAGTTTTAACGAATTTCGTGTATGGGGAAGTTTTCGTATTTTATTTCCTTTTTGCACCGAATTTTCTTTTTAAGATTTCATAAGGCTCAAATTTATTAATAGCAAAAACTTAAATTATTTATTTTCTAAAAGATTTATATCCTTCAGATTACAAAAAAGGAAGATAAAGACCATAAATATTTTCCGTGAAATTGGTGTTTCCACATTCTTAATAATTGTATCTAGGTGAATATAAAAACTTAATATATTTTGAAATTTACTTTTAAACGGTAAAACTGAGAAAAAATGAGCAGTAGTTGTCTTTATCCTTAATCTGATTTTTAAAAACTGACCGTCTTGAGTATAATGAACAATCACTTTTTAATAAATAGATTTGTATTTAACATCGCATTTCAAATATATTCGAATTAGTCGATTCGATTATATTTCAAATGCGATATTAAATAAAAAATCGATTTATATTAAATACAAACCAATATCAAATGCAATATTAATATCAAATCAAATTCGATTGAGTTAGAATTTTTTTATGCAAAGTATACATATAGTTGGAGATAATTTGCAGATAATTTAGCCCTATTTAATTTACATTCATAAAGGATTGATTTTGCCTAATTTTTTGCACTATTATTAACAATTTATGCGAAATACGCTATCGTAATTACCTATTGTTATAAATTGCTTCGTATGCCGCCTACTCAGTTGCCTTTAGTTAATCCAAAAATAGATAAAGTAAGGAGAAGAAAAGTAGACAAAGCAAAGCATGCGGTCATAATTTCGCATTTCAGGGTGGTGTGTGAAAAATATGTGCGTTCTTTTTGACTAAAAGCAGGTGGCGCACTGAAACGGTTTCCGATCAATAATGCCGCAGAGAACTCCAGTCTGTATGCAGTACAGGAGTTGTTGGCCGTCGGAAACACTGTTCAATCCAATGACAGCATGATGAGTGATCATGGCCCGATGAAAACTGACCCAGGCACGGCAGCCGATGGGGATATAAGGTTCGCCGGAGAAACAAGCCGTGCAAAGATTTATGAAGATAAAAAGCAGAACAAGAAACTCGTTCGGCTGTTGACAGTTCTTGCTTATGTGTTCTCCGTGTCGTTGGCAGCGATAGTTCTTTCTCTGTATTATGTGTTCTTGTGGAATCCAAACATGCAACGCACCAACACCACAGAAAGTCCGCAAGTGACTACTCAAGTTTCGCCAGCTTCGATGCCCATCACTGCTTTGCCGCCAGCTCAGAATATGATACCCTATGCAGAAATGGGTAAAAACAAGAGGTATTTTCGAAATGGCAGAAGAGCGAGCATCATCTTCTGAATCCGAATGCTATATGAAGGTCAAAGTCTTCTTATATAAAACTAAGTTTGTGACCTATTTATGTTCCTTTCTGACCAAATTAATTTTTTTTTCGTGTTGTTGACTGGTTTTGTATAAAATCTAAAGCTTTATCTACCATCAAAGTCACAATCAAGATTTTGTTTATTTCATCCAAAAATTTACTGGTGATTCTGATGTGATGAGCTCAAATTGAAGAGGACATGCCTGTGAGAATTAGCGTTGACGATCTTGTTAGTTATATTACTCAAAAAAATAATTTCATAAAGAACTCATAGTTCTGCGCACAAAAAAAAAAAAAAAAAAAAAAATACTCATTATCTATTAATGAAAATATTGTTGTTTGTAAAACAGATAAATATTTAATAACGTTAATTAACGTTCAAGGTGTGTTTGAGAAATGATTTCTAGTGTTAAAAAGCACAATTTTTAAATGTGTGACTTTGTTAAATTAAATATGAAATTATTTGACACGACTTTAAAATTCAATTTTAAGCCAAAGTGTATGTGATATATAAAACTTTAAAGTTGTGTAATAGGGTGATCCATAAAATGTTAAAGTTTCATTAGTGTTTGACAAGCTACAAAAACTTGTGATATGAACGGTAAGAACCTTATAGAGTTTTAACTGAAAGTTATTGTATGTTATTGTGTTTTATGTAGAATATTAAGAATTTATCTGTTTAATTAACTAAAAAAAAATCATGTTCTTCTTTCAAAAAACTTCGAAAGTAAACAAAGCAGTAAAAACAATTTATTGTTTATGCTTAATATACTTTTGTAATGTACGGTATCCAAACACCAGAAAAGTTTCTGTTTTTGTTCAAATATTAGTTCAGAAATACCAAACATTTGATAGTTTACATATTCTTCTAGCTCAATTATATTTCAATCGAGTTGAAACTTTAATAGCAGAGGAACTGCTGTAGGTGGCAGGCAATAGAACTAGTTGATGTCATTTATATTATACCTTATTTATATAAACCTTTTATTACCTATAAATTGATTTTCTTTCTTATACCATGTAGATGAGCATTGCTGAAAAGAATTTTGTTGACTGACAATATAATGCATTATTGTTATGATATTTTGAAATAAAAGTAATGGAGTTGGTTAAAGACTGAATGAGACTAATATAGGATATACAGGACTTCAAAGAAGTTTACAAAGGATAGCTAGTGATCCAAAATTTTTATAACGTTATTTGCACAGCTTTGACCAAACAAGAAATAAGTGATATTTTTGTAAGACTTTCAGAACAATCATTGGAACATTAGATCCACTTTGCAACATTCAGATCAGAACAATTCCTAGGATTATTCAAAGTAGTAGAGCATCAATGTAAACCCTCAACACAACAGGTGTTATTTAAGGTAATCTACGACTTGCATGTGGAAATGGGTTGTGTACAACATTTGTGATTACATCGGTAAAACTAAATCATTTATGCTTCCATAGTAAACAAACAGTTGCCACTATTAAGGTTCCAACTCTTGAATAATCAAGTACAAAAAAAAATGTCTTCTTGTTTTAAACGTTTAAATATTTGTTTTATTTCATATTTATAAGCTGTCAATGTTTTTTAACTTTGCTTAACTTAACTTTTTAAATTTGCTTTATTACATTGAAAGAGTTTGTTTAGTTAATTAGTTAATTAATTTCATTGTTGTTCAAATATATTAATGATATATTTTATTCAAAACTTGAATGGTGTACAGAAATTACTAAAAAGGTTTGATTGGTAATTCTTTCAAACCAAGTCATTTTTTAAATTAAAATCTTGAATTTATTAATAATATAATTAAATTTAGGATTTAAAACAAATACATGTATAATATAATGTTAACATTTCTGGATTTTCTGCAAAGTTTTTAAATCATGGAGATTATGTACTAACAATTATGGAGATTATGTAGATTTTTTTGATTGAAGTATTAGTTAATTGTTTTAATGGTGTTGTTTGGTTAGCCTATGTTAATGTAGCAGTGTATGAAATATATCAAAGTATTTTAAAATAGTATATTTTAAAAATTATTCTTTTAATTCTGTTGTGTTCTATATAAAGTGACCAAAGGAAACTTTTTAATCTGCACAATTTTGTCAATACTGCGACTCTCAGATCTGAACTTGCACATTCTTCTCTGTATTGAAGTTTTTAGATAGAATGTAAGTCTGTCTAGAAAAAAAGTAAACATGATCTGCATATAATTATCTCATCTGTTTTTATCGTATCTGCATTCAATACACTCAACATATTTGATATGACAGCATGTTAACATTTTATAATAAAATAATAAAAAAATAAAATCACTTTTTAATTGATTATGTGGAGGAAAATATTAAGAACTTTCTTACAATAACAAATATTCCTATACAGTATTTTCACAAAGGTAATAATGAAAAAATGATTGCTTCATTTACTTTGAAAACAGTTTTAATATATCTTATAAATATATAATTATTTCAAAGATTTAAGATTAAAAGATTTTAAATATATAATAATTTGAAAGATTAATAATTATTTGAAAGATTTAGGAGAACTAGTAAATAGGCAATTTTCATAATTTTTCTTAACTAAGGTAGTTCGCGATTTTATTAATGTTGAAAAAAGAGATAATAAATAATAATAATAATAAAAAAATAATAATAAAAAAATTGAAAATACTACTACTACTACTAATAATAATAATAATAATTTGAAAAAATCGTTTTATTTAATCTTTTAATTTTTAAATTTGTATCAAACATATGTCGATGGTTAATGCCTTGATAGGTAACAATGTTGTCACTCTTGTGTTAGGATAAGAAAGGAAGAAATAATAAAATGACTTAGATGAGAGGACTCAGATTTTAATAATCGAGTTATTATTTCCTAATTTGGAGTAAATAAGAAAACAATGAATAAAATATTTTTCCATTATTTATTTTGCACACTTTTTTATTAAACTACAGCCGAATAAATTTTCGTCAAAATCTGAAAGTTTAAAAAAATCACCTATCATATGACTTTTTTTTTCAACTAAAATTGACATATGATAAAGCGGGTCTCTAGAAAGCAAGCTGGTAATTCCTGCTATAGATGTACACCATTACATTACTCATGTTTTAAATATACCTATCTATAAGAAAAATTTACATGCTTAAATAAACCATTTAACACATGACTTTTATAGGTATATGTTAAACATTTTTAAAGTATCACAAGGAAAAAAATCGACTCTTATTTAGAATACTTTATTTTACTAGGATTTTAAATGCGTTTTCAGATAACAACTTCATTTAAAACATTACTTCCTGGATAGTGAGCACAAAATATTTGTATCTCATTACAATCAAATATTAACTCTTGTCGAGAAGAATGTCATTAAGAGAAGACTGAATTAAGTTGAGGTCAATGTTAATAAGGGACATAAAGATCACGATTTCCTTCTGGCGTGATCTAAATTAGGCGAGGGCTTGAAAACATATAAATACATACAATTAGTTTTGTTTTATTATAAATAAACTTCAGCGAGCCATCTCATCGAACTCATTTTTCCTAGTGGGATACAAATCTGTGTTAACACTTTATTTGTAATATGTGTATGTGCATGGAGTTTGTCTTTATATCCGATAGCTGCCCAGAACCAGAAGTTATGAAGGATTTTGACATTGAAAAGGTCTGATTTATTTTTATGTAACATCAATTTATATGACTATTTCTATTTTTATAACTTAGTACAGTAACATAATGATTTTGAGGGTAATAAACATGTATTAAAAATTTCAAGTTTAGCATTAGTTTTATTAGAAGTTATGAAGGACTTTGACATTGAAAAGGTTCTGATTTATTTTTATTTATTTTCAATTTAAACGACTATTTTCATTTTTATAACTTAGTAAAGTAACATAGGATTTTGAATAAGGATAATAAGAATTTAAGAATGTTGAGCATGTATTAAAAATTTTCAAGTTTAGCTTTAGTATTATTAGACTAATTTAAATTATAAGTTATTTTATTTTTGTTTTTTAGCTTTTATCATAATTATTACAATTTAAAACATATTTTAAAAAAATCAACTTTCATAAAGTTTGTCATATAAATGCGATTATCAATTGTAGAAATGCTAGTTCCTAAATTTTTATTTCCATTGCATAGAAATGTTATAAAGCCATTGAATATTGAATTATTTTTAAGAATAACCACATTTTTGCGATAACAGGAAACGTAATAATTCATTTTTATTCTTATTATAAATGCATTTCTTTGATTATATTTTTTACACTGGATATTTATAAGACTTCTTCATGGAATAAGAATTGCAGAATTCAGTTAAAAACATGCAAAAGTATATGCAAAAAATACCAAGGTTTATTTTATTTATAGTTATAGACCTTTGATTAAGTTATATTGTTTTTATATTAAAATAAAAATAACTTTTGCTTTATTGTAGATTGTTATTTAATCACGAAAACTATTATGAATCACGATTTCAATTTATAAATATGCAGAAAATAGCGTGGCAATAAAAGTTAAAACTTCCATAATTTCTATTCATTTGCATTATATCTAATACCTCATAGATTGCAAAGAACCTTTTCAAACAATATAAAGCACTTTTATTATAACAACATATGTAAAAAAAGATAATGAGAAACAGCTATTAATTATTGCAAAATTTCAAGAAAATTAAATTTTAAAAGATAATAAATAAGTCCAATAGATAAAGGTAATTTGAATATTTTAAATCTCCGAATTGTTAAAATATGTTTTTTTTTTTTTTTTTTTTTTTACAATGTGCTAACTCTTGTCGAGAAAACTGTTTTTGCTTTCATTTAAAAGCATGTGTTTGGAAATTAATGCAATGTAAGATGAAAAAAAGGTTGCACTCTATCACTAAGAGAAATGAAAATTTATTTGTGATGGTAATGTTAAAAAAATTAACTGATTTTAATTTTTATAAATGTGTTTTTCAGCATAGCTAAATTGCAAATAATTTTTAATACAAATAGTAAATATATAAGATTAAATAATGTTTCTACCAAAAATTAAATCCCTCAGTTTGAATAAATTTTAAATTACTATCTTCTACTTTGTTCTTGTTTCATTTTTACAAAAAGCACAGTAATTTCCCTTAAAAATGTTTTTAAGACCATTTTAAGCACTCAAATTAAAAATAATGCTATCTACAATTCATTCCTTTTTCCAGTGAACAGTGTTAAAGAAAGTGTAATAAATAAAAAGGAGTTATATCAATTAAATGTTTTAATTTATACATTTCTTTCGGTACCTGTATTCTTTTACGATTTACCACGTATTTTAAAGACTAAATGTTATAATACGAAAATAAGTAAACCTTCAAATAACTTATATAAACTTAAAAAAGCAGCTTTCTCTACGTAACGCACAACGCTGTTGATTCAAATATTATCGAAAGATAAAATTTATGATATGCAATCAGCAATAATAGATGTCAGAATGATATTTTCTAAATTAAAAATCTATCAGAAAAAAAAAACCCTCAGGGGAACTCTTTTTAAAAATATTAGTCTCCAGATTTTCCCTCAAACTTATTAAAAAGCTATTTTTTGTCCAATTTAAACTTATTTATCATCTTACGGTACATCTTAAATTCTTAACAGCCAATACGTAA
>BPLR01006825.1:0-28070 GCA_021605095.1 Caerostris extrusa
CCATTTAGTCAAATATTTACAAAAAAAATAATTACAATTTAAATTATTTAAAAAGTGCATCACGATTGTTTTAACATGGATGTGCCATGTACACAAATTAATAAATAAAAAGTTATTAAACAAATTTTAATAGTTAAAAACTGTTTAGCTTAAACATAGTTTTATTTATTTACATTGTATTTATTTACTTAATAATTAAACTGGGAATTTAAAATAATGTATACTTATAATCTAGTTTTGGAGTTGTTCTAATTAAATAAATAAACACTAGATAAAAACAAATAAATGTAGATGGCTTTTTTAAATAATAAAACAAGTTATGTTTGAAAAGATATTTCTTAATGACAATCGAAAATTAATATACAGCTAAAAAATTTAATGCATGTCTAAATCGCTCCTGAAACTTTTGTTACATTTATTTCGGCTTAAAAATATTCCTTCCTAATTTTTCCAAAACTTGAAACTTATATCTAATAAATCATATCGCATCAATTTGAATAACTTGATGTCCTTTAAAGCACTAAATTAAATATTAAAAAAGCCAATTTTTCCCATTTATATATAATTTTTTTTTGCATAGGTAAAAATCGTGCAAAATGTTTTAAAAATTTTATTATTTAACAAAAATGATTTTCATAACAAAATTAAAGACAAAATAAAATTGAGGATTTTTAAAATTCAGTTGTTCAAAAAATCTGCTTACAATGATTTAAATATAACAAAAATGTGCACTAAATAAAGAATTATACACTCATGTCCATAAATTAAGAATAATGGTTCAGGCAAAGAAAGAGACAGAAGCAAAACAAATTTGACTTATTTGCACAGTCTATTTATTAAACAAAAGGTAAAGAACAAAAAAGATGCTATATGTTTGACATAATTAATAAAAATTGCAATTTTTACTCCTGGAGAAACCATCTGACAGGCCTACGAGCATATAGACCAATGTGCCCTAAGCGTCTGTACACTGTCTGAATGGAAACTGTCGTACCGGTAGCTGAAGAGAGCTGACGAGACAGGTCTGATGCTGTGCTCCGTCTGTTTCTTTTGGCAGTAACTGCTAAATACCGGTCCTCATTCGGCGTTGTAACTCGGGGACTGTAACACTGTAACATCTACTCACATTACCATCATCTTGGAATCGTTGCCGAAGCCTGGAGATGACACTCTGGGCGATTCCAAGTTCCTCGGATACTTCCAGCTGGGTACGTCCACATTCCAGTCGTCCGATAATTCTACCACTTAAAAATCATCCAAATGCTTCCTTTGTGCCATAACTATGCGGTTATTGCACTGAAAGGTTTTTAAAGCGCTTATGAACAATTTTACTTCTTTGCCACCATTCCATATATACCTCTCTTACACTCGTCATTGTGACGTACTATCCGCGCCATCTGGTGGCTTCCTGTAATTTGCATATTCTTCTTCAAGATGTGTGTGATAATTCTACAGGTGAAATTTTTATTTTAGAGTTCAATTTCTGTGTGATTCTGAATTATCCTTAATTTATGGACATGAGTGTAGATAAATGTAGTGTAAGTAATGTAATGTTAACGAAATAGATTAAGAATTATATTTTATTTGTTTTTAAAAATAATTAATTTAAAATAGTAAATTTTTGAAATTTGTGTGTTTATTTGAGTTTTAAGTTATGCCTCTTTTTATTCATTCGAAATGTTGAATTATTATATAATAATCTTACAATTTATTTTTTTTTAATTTTAAATTTCTTTTTAATTATATATTTGTATTTGTTTAAAGTTTTTTTTCATAACAAAGTTATTAATTACAAAATGTGTAAATTGTTTCCTGAAGTTTTCTCAAATTACTTTGCATAAAACAATAGATAACTTTCAATTTTATAAATTTCCTTGTTGAATTTTCTAAGAAAAAAAAAAAGTTATATTTCCTAACATTTGTTTACTAATACTTTTACTTATAGACTTTGAATGATCTGTTATTACTGTAAGTGATTATACGTATTAGGTGAATCGGAAAGTAATTTTTTACATCGATTCAAACAAATACATTTTTTAAAAGTTTTTAATATTGATCAATAATGTAATAATCACTTGCATTATTCGCCCTCTAGTGTGCAAATTTTTAATGTCGGATCAATAAAAATTAATCGAATTTTTAATAAAATATCTGAAGATGGCAGTTTTGATATCCAAATTTTCAAATTTTTTGCCACGTAAAAAGTTGCGACGATCGGAGTAAATGGTTACCCGATGGTGCAATGTTCAGACGAGTATAGTTTGTGATACAGTACCTCCCACACAAATTCATTAATTTTTTTCTGGATTTGACTTTCGCAGTAAGTCCTTGTGTTATCGTGTTGCAAAAATAAAGTTATTTCTGTTGACAACCTCTGGACAGTTTTTAATCAAAGAGTGTTTTACTCGTTTCATTTGTTCACAGTAAAGGTCTTCATTCCCAGTTTATCCAGATTTCAGCACTTCAAAATTCCGCGAATACTCCACCAAATCAAATACACAAAACTCCTTTTCGTGGCTATTCATTCGCCACTGGCTTTTTTGGCGTTTTGGATTATCACAGATGGTCTTTTTTATGTCCAGTTATCAAGCAATAACAAAAAAACTTGTTTTATGGCGTTATATCAATAACTTGCATGTGATGGATTGATTAGCTTTTGTTTTCTTCGAACAGATTATGTGGAGCCCAAGCACATGCTACAAATCTGCGTCAGAGATGTTTTGGATGGTCCGCCACAGTTTGTTAAGAAACATCATTGGCTCAAGTTGTTAGTCATCCTGATGAATACGAATGGGAAAGATCAAAATTTACAGTTTGAACACCAATAATTCGGATTGAAGTTTACGGAAAGCACCTTTTTATTTACGAACGTCTAACGCACTATGATAAGCATCGCAAAAGTTTTTGATAGCAACTGTAGCTGTCACTACGCTTGTGAAACTAAAGAAGGATATAATGACAAATATATAAGCTCGTCTGTTATTTGGATAGCTATATCTCTCAAAATTGCAAAAAAAAAAATTAAGATTTAATTATTTACATGTAAAACAAGTCACTTATATTTTAAAAATTTTGACACGACTTTCGTCATATCGATATGAGAGCTTTGATACTGGATACTCGCTCCTGGGTTCTCTTTGAAATAAATGTTCCTTTCTACGCCAATAATTCCACAACATTCCACATTATTCGCGAATGACCCAGCGACACTCTCTCCGACTGATATTTTAAATTTCTTCAGGTGCACAAATATATTAATAACACTGCAAACTTAATGACTTAGAACCGATCACTGTCAACGAAGTCTGTGACGTCATTAAGAACTTAAAACCAGGTAAAGCTCCCGATCTGGATCTTATTGATAATCGTAGCCTGAAATACCTCTTCTTGAATTCTAATTGTTATTATCGATCTTTTAAATTTCCTACTCGATAGTTACATTCCCACTTTCTGAAATCTGGAATCCTTTAGTGACTTGTATTCGAAAACCAAACTCCAATTTGGCTTATCCTCAGAATTATAGTTCACTCTCGATACTCAGTATTTTTGAGCAAAATATTCGAAAATGCGTTATTTAAATGCCTGAATTAGAAATGTGATAACAACTAGCTTCCAACACGTAAACAATTCGGTTTCAGAAATCAATACAGCATCTGTTACGTTACAGGAGGTTCTGGATTTTACGTTTCTGTTAAATTAGTTTTCCGGTTGACCAATTAGAAAGGGTTAAAAACAGAAAAAATTAAAATTAAGTTTAATTTTGAGTTCAGATTTAGAGGAGAGGGGTTGAAGTGACGTATGATCGTGAAGGCATGCTGATGCAACTGTTTGTTTTTAAGAATGGTTTAATTCAGGGGTCTCCAAACTTTTTTCAGACTTCGGGCCATATTGCTTACTCCAGTAAGTACCAAGGGCCAAAACCATTTTAATTTGTCTGCCATTATGTATAATTTCTAGACTAGTCGCCGAGTACATACTCTGAGTGAGCAGGTTTATGTTCGATTCAGGATATATACATTCCAAACATCAATGTACATACATATGCGATACTCTTTTACCCCAACATAACTACTGAGGGTAACCGCGGTATGTTCACTAGTTTATATTGTTAGTGGGATTCATTTCAATTATTTGTTAATTGTTATGCTGAAGTTAAATTTTCTGAGTATTAAGCTGGTCATTAAGCTTTACCTAGCAAATAAATAAGACCAAGTTTGTCATTATGCGTTTAAAAAAAAAAATAAGTTATTCACCGTCTCAGGCCGGATTGATGACACTGGCGGGCCGGATTTGGCCCGCGGGTCGTAGTTTGGAGACCCCTGGTTTAATTCATTGAAAAACTTCCATCGTTGGTGTTTTCGCTAGTGGATGTCAGTGTAATTAAACATGAATAGATATGTTGCAGAATTTTTGATGTCTGTGTTTTTCTTATTTAGTTATGTCATTAATTGTAAAATTTTACAGCATACTTTATATAAATACCAATTAATAATAATAATGGTGATCTGTATAAAATTTAGTTCTTTTATTTAAAATTAAATAATCAAAAAATTAAGTAATTGATGGAAACATCATTTTAATTTTCTCTCTCTTCTTGAAAATAATCTAAGATTAGTAATGTATTACATTCAGTTTATTTAAAATTTAAATCATAAATTCAAATGCTTCTAATATTATGAGGTTTTTAATATTTTAAACTAAACAAAAAGTAATTTTTATTTAAATAATTTAATCCTTTTTCGTAATATTTTTGATAATTCTTTAAAATTTCAAGTGATTTTCTTTCTATACGATAAATGCAACCACATGTAAAAAAGCACAAAAGAGCAAAATAATATAGGTATATTTTCCTTATGCTTATATATATATATATATATTGAAAGTAGAAATATTTTTCTAAGTTTATAAAATTTCTTAAAAACTAAATTAGGAATTAAATTAACTTTAAAATAATGAAAATTGATAAATTCGATGGAAACATCATTTTTTTAATTTTCTCTTCTTGAAAATAATCTAAGATTAGTATGTATTACATTCAGTTTATTTAAAATTTAAATCATATTCAAATGCTTCTAATATTATGAGGTTTTTAATATTTTAAACTAAACAAAAAGTAATTTTTATTTAAATAATTTAATCCTTTTCGTAATATTTTTGATAATTCTTTAAAATTTCAAGTGATTTTCTTTTCTATACGATAAATGCAACCACATGTAAAAAAAGCACAAAAGAGCAAAATAATATAGGTATATTTTCCTTATGCTTTATATATATATATATATATATTGAAAGTAGAAATATTTTTCTTAAGTTTATAAAATTTCTTAAAAACTAAATTAGAATTAAATTAACTTTAAAATAATATAAAACATTCCTACAAATAAAAATGCTTATTATAACTGTATTATCTTTTGGTTCTATTTAAAATTAATATTTTTTAAAAATTCAAATTATTATGGCTGCTTGACAATATTCGGCATTTAGTACAGTAAAGTTTATTGCACCATATATTTCTAGCGATGATTTTAACGTAGTATAAACATAATTTTCATCTATGACTTTAATTTTGACAATGTAATTTATGTTGTTTCACGGAGTTAAAAATGAATATTTCAAACTACCATAACACGGGCTGAAAAGTAGGCTGACACATAGATGGCGCTATAGTATTATATCCATATCATTTTTAGTTACCCTAACCTTCAAAAGACACGTGTATAAATTTGACAGCTGTTGCACTATTAGTATGTGAGTTATAAGCATTTTTAGGGAAGCAACTTTGTTAGTTTGAAAAATGGATAAAAAAGGAATTTCGTGTGTTAATAAAGCATTGTTTTTTTTCTGCGAAAAAAGCATTGAAGCCAAGACTTGGCTTGATAAACGTTATTCGGGCTTTTCCACCAGGAAAATCAACCGTAGAGAAGTGGTTTTTAAAATTTAAACGAGGCGAAATGAGCACCGAGACGATGCCCGCAGCGGAAGCCCCAAAGAGGCTGTTACCGACGAAAACATCAAAAAAGTCCACAAAATAATTTCTGATAACCCTAAAGATAGCAAAGGAACGTGTTGGACGTATCGTGAAGGAATATTTGATAGGCGAAAGCTCTGTTCAAAGTGGGTGCCGCGCGATCTCACAATCGACCAAAAACAACAACGAATTGATGATTCTAAGCAGTGTTTGGAGCTGTTCAATCGTAATAAACCCAAATTTTTGAGTCGATATGTGACAATGGACGAAACATGGCTCCATCATTTTCACACTGGAGTCCAATCGACAGTCAGCCGAGTGGACTGCACGTGATGAACACTAAAAATCTATAACTGACATACTAATAGTGCAACAGCTGTCAAATTTATACACGCGACTTTTGAAGGTTGGGCCAACTGAAAATCATATGGATTTAATACTAGTAGTGCCATCTATGTGTTAGCCGTGAACCTTTCAGCCCACTTGTTAACTTGGAGCATGAATCCTTCCGAGTAGTATTCATCACCATGAAAATAATTTAATTATAAATTAAGAGAATTTGAGTATAAACAATTAAAATATTTTATTCAATTCAATTAGCGTAAAAAAAAAAATAATCCAATGATTTCAATTCTGAATTTCTATTTTTTACTTATTAAAAATAACAAGAATTATAATAAAAAAATAATTGGTGGCGCCATCTATTGTGAGTTAGAAACCTAACAAATTATTTTTGACACATTAATAAATTATTGAAAAACAAGTATTTCATAAATATAATATATTTTCTACTTTTCCTAAACACTTATATATAATTCCTAAATATATTAATATTGCAAATTTTTCTCTTATGCAATACTTGTTGAAAGAAAATTCATTCATATATTATAAATAGAATTTTATTCGCATGAATCAGTGAAGGAGAATTATTTAATGAGGTGAGCTAAATTTTGCTCAGAATTTTTTTAATACTAATCCGTGGGTCCCTGGTCATATCAATTGGGGATTTGGAAACAGAGGGGAGGGTACAAAAAGGTAAATGGTACTAAAAAGATATTACAAAAAGCCATTTTACAACTTTTGCAAACGCAGAGTAAAACATGACGATCAAAATAAAAAATAAAATCACCAACGACGACACCATTCCCGATGACGACTCTGTACTGAATATTTTTTAAACAAGGAATAAAAGAAAAAACATATAATATATGAATATTGTTGAATATTGTTAACACATATATGAATATTGTTTAATATATAAACAGTTACATTTTTTATTTTTATTATTTTTATGACAACGTTACAAAATCAAAGTTCTAAAATCTGCACTTAATTACTTAACTGACAACTTTATTAGTCTCATTATTTCTTCTATTAGGTAATATAAAATACCTAAATGTGAAATTTGTGGTTGATCCATATATTAGGTTCATATTCCAGAAATGAAGACTGAGATGAGCAGATACCATTCATTCGCGACTTCCTTTCCCACTAGATGGCAGCAGCATCCAGCTTATAATTTTGGCATGTGGCACGTTTGATTTCATAGCAGGTGCATCCACACTGACAGCAAAGGAGTCTGAATGTGAATTCAGTGAAACGTTCAATTTCTATAGTTATTTATTAATATATATTTTGTTTTTGTATATATGTTTCTTAATTAAATATTTTTGTGATTACACCTAATGTTTAATCGACTATTATGAAACACTTCCCATTTTTCAATATTTATTTTGAAGATTAACAAATTTATTACCGAGATTTGGTAAGTACACAATATTTATTGAGAGAAAAATTTTTTACATATGGGCCAAACATCGTTAAAAAAGAACTTTAATAAGTTTCTTCATTGCTATAAAAGTTTAAATAAAGAATCCCATACGTTTAATATAATATTTTCACTTTTTATTATGGGGTCATGATTGTGTGCACTTCTTCTTCGTAAATGTTTCCTTCTACTTTAGAAATCAAATTTTTAAATTTATTTTTCAACACTATATTGCTCTGAAATTCATTTTATTCCATTTTAAATCATGGAAACCTGGATGCATAAATTCTGATTAGCTCCATTGTTTTCGTATTCAGGTGTATTAATATAAAATAAAAGTCAAATATATTTTTTAAACTTATAAACTGATTGAATCTCCTAAAACGTTTACTTGTGTGTAATTATTAAAATATTTTTAACTGCAAATTCTTGAATGTCATTGTATTTTGTTAAAGAGTTTTTAATTGAGAAAAATATCTCTAATATTCATTTTCCGTTATTTAGTGAAGATGTCATCTTTGACATAAATATTTTAATATTCTCAAACAATATTAATACAATTTATTAATTCCTCTAAAATTTTTTATTCATTTCATTGAAATCTTGAGTGACGTCACATAAGAACATTTAAATCATTTAACCAATCTATGAATATTCGTCATCAATTGTTTTTCATTCAAGGATTATTTCTTTTCTAATATATTGGCAAAATCGTTAAGAACATGAGCAACTGAGCCATCACACATCATTGAATGTCAAAATCCATATTTGAGCATTGAATTTTCTGATAAATTCCCAAATTCTCGTTTTATTAAGACCTCTTGTTTTATAAAGTTGATGACTTATATTACTGCTGACATTATATAGGAAAATGTTTTTAAACCTTGTTTCGTACATGGAGTTTGTTGATTGTATTATGCAAAATTCTATCGGATAATGTCTAATAATTTTCTTATGCTACTAAGCTAAAAACCAATTTTTCCCCAGCATATTAAGTGTATAATGATTTAATTAATATCCATTAATTAAATGCATTATCAAATTCTTTAAAAACTCAAAATAGGTACATCTACTTTTTAATCTTATTACTCTAATTAGCTCTACTGTTATTATATTGTCCGATTTATATCGTAGAAAACTGTTAGTTGCTCTTAATCATTTATATATTTACTCTCATCTAAAGCAGGGGTCTCCCAAACTTTCCTGCCTTGGGACCATATTGTTTACCAGTAAGTACCAAGGGCCAAAATCGTGTTAATTTTCTGGCATTAACTATAATTTCTAGTGTTTAATGTGTTTTTTTATCAAAATTATTATAGCAAAAATAGCTATTCGCTGTCGCTGAGATAATTGACGACACTGGCTGGCCGAATTTGGCCCGCGGGCCGTAGCGTTTGAGACCTGATCTAAAGCAATGTGTAACCGTGCACACTACCAAGAGTGCCCCTCTGCGAAGTTCAGGAGAAATGGCCAGTAGGACTCGAGACTCTCACTCAAGAGTAAGTATAGTGAGTTCAACTCAACCACACCCAGTTACAATCTAGTTGCCCAGCTTGCACACTACAAATGGAAGATATTTCTCCATATTTTATATCGTTAAAGTTGAGAAGAAATATTTCCTTCTAATTCTATTACTTGATCTTTAATTGTATTGTTTCATAGTGGTAACTCCTTTATGCCCTTTATAATCAACTATTTTATTTTTTAATTTGAAAACAAAGTAGTAGAAAATTTTAAAAACAGTTGTTTTACAAACTCTCCTTCTGAAAGAAGTTTCTCGTGGCAACCAATGCAATGGGCTACTTGAAAACTAATAGTTGTAACGTTTTTTTTTTTTTTAATCAAGAAAGTTTTTAAAATGTTTGTTTGTGGATTATTGTATTTACTTTTGTAAAAAATATTTTATCCTTGCTCCGTTCATTGAAAGGCCGGCATTTTAATACAACTTTCAAACTTCGTTCCTTTGGTTAGGCTGGTGCTCGGAATGGCCGAGTGCCATGGATGCTTGTAGTGGTTCGGAATCCACTTTAAACCGTAGGTCCCGTTCTAATAGGAGCGTCGCCGGGGCGTTGTCACTCGCGCGTCCGTATCTTTCAAGTTACACGCGCCCCCTGTAATGCAAAGTGAGTAACGTCTGTGCAGCGCTTCCCTTAAGGCATCGAAGACCAAGCTGTCTAAGTGTTTGCCAGCTGCATTGAAACAAAAAAAAAAAAATGTATTCTTTTTACGGGAAATGACTTTTTCGTTACAAATTACACATACAGTCGTTTTATTCATTTTAATCACACCATATTTATCAAACCACTCTGACATGATCTGGAACTTGTATATATATATTTTTTTTTTTTTAGAATGCAATAATTTTAGAAATTTCTTATTAACATATTTAGTGTACGTAGACATTATTACTATTAAATTTTCTCATCGATACAAAATTGAATTATTGAATACTTCTAGACGCGTATGTCATGGATGTTAATTAGTTCAACAAGCTGAACTGATAAATCCTCATTCTGCGATACTGCGCGCTAGTATATGATCGACAGCGATGAGTTATATAATGGTGCAGTGGTATAGAAAATCAGTTAGCCAACATCCACATGGAATTATTTTTTATAAATTTGACTTTAAAATATATATGCTATTTTTTATTATTTTCTGTTTTTCTCTTTGATGATATAAAAAATAACTTTATAAAAATCAATGCGTACGTCATTTAAAAACCTACGTGGAACATTGTCTGTTCTATGGGTTAAAGACTCACCACCACCGATATAGATACTCATCTATGTAATTTTTAAACACAGAAATAATTAACAGTTTTCAAACTTTTCTGATATATAAATGTTTTTAAACTTTTGCCAGGGTAAGCTTTAAAATATATTCTATTTTATTATATTCATTTGTCGTTGCGAAATAAAGCTAATAAAAATTAGAAACTAATTCATATATAAAAAAATTATGGAAAATATATTCGCCTTAAAAGTATTTGGATTTAATTTTGTTTCGTAGAAATTTTGCAAATGTTATTTTTATGATAAAAAAAAATAAACTTTTATTTTCTGTATTAGAATAAAATGCTTAATTATAAATTAAATATATTTTAACTATTAATATTTTATTATTTAAAATAGTAAAATAATTAATATGGAATTAGGGTCTCAATCTAATTTATAGACAAAGTGATTTAATTCATATTTCAAAGCTTAAAATTACTTTAAGTTTTATAGAAATAGCTTATTATAATTATTAAATATTTTAGTATTTTACATTTAAAGCCAAAAATTAACTCGTTTTGAAAGTTAAATTATTTTTTAAAATGTAGAATTAAGATTAATTACGAAGAAATTTTTTTTACCCTAAAATGCTAGATAACCATTAAAATGCTAAAATATCGAGTTCTATATTAAACTTCTTCAGAAATGAATGTTTTAAAAAAAAAAAAAAAAATTATTCTATTTGATTTCGTTTTGTTCATTATTTTACATAGATAGCATTTCACCAAGTTAGAAAATATATAAGGAAGATTTATTTATTCGTATGAAAATATTGTAAATATAAGTGTACATTTAGCGTTAAAATAAATTACAAATGTAAGATTTTCATATATTTATTTACATGCATAACTTATCATAACTTATATTTATTTGAATGCATAACTTTTACTAATATAACGAGTTTTGACTTACATGGAGGATCTTTTATGCCTAAAAAAATTATTTTTATTCTTTTTGTTTAATAATCTATACCGTATATTACAAAGCAATGTAATTGTGTATGATGAATTAATATTGGTGCTCATATACGGCTGTGAGCTCGTTTTTTTTTATTGAAAAATGAATTTGCGTGAATGTGTTTTACGGTCTACAATAAAGAATAATTTTGAATTATTTTTAAGGTAATATAGAAATTCTATTCTGAAACTAATCACCTTTATACAATTAGGGCAAAGCGCTTTTAAAATTTGGAATTAAATTTGGTAAAATTAATATCAGCACAAATTTTTCAAATAAATATATTCCTTTTTCTTTAATTTAAATAACTATGCAATTATAAAAGAGCAGATATAAAAATATTATTAAAAAATTACTTAAAAATAAATTTTTCTAGTTAATTTATAAAAAAAAAAATTTTTATAATAATAATTAACAAATTTTCCTAGTTTTCTCTAAATTTGTAGAGTTTTGTAGGTATTTAATGAAATTTGTAAATAGTACATTTATTAAAAACTAATTTAACTTTCACCCATCTCTATTTATATTGGAAATAATAGTTTAGTTATTAGCCATTGATCTAAATCATCTCTTTTCACCATGTTAGATTTAGGTATGATAAAGAAAATTTATGGTGAATAACTAATGGTGATTTTAAATTAAAGCATATTCTAGTTTTCTAATAAATTTTGTAAATAATATAATTATCAAAAATTAAGTTTCAACCATCTCTTTTGATACTGGAAATAGTTAATTTAGTTATTTGCCAATTTTCTAAATCATTACTTTTTTCCCATATTATATTAAGGTATGAAAAGGACTATATATGGTGAATAATTATACATGATAATGTAATTATTTAACGGAGAATATAAATTTTGTAGACCAATATTTTAAAACGTCTTCACATTCGTAAAAGATTTCGATTTAAAACAGCTTGTTAAGAGTATATAGAAAGTAATGCAAAAATAAAGCAAAACAGAAATTTAAATATAAATTTATTAATTGATTCAAACAAATACAAAAAACATGTATTACATAGCTTTCATTATAACATAAAAAAATTAAAATACAAATTATATAAAAACATAATTCAAAACAATTTAAATTTTTAATCAAACATAATTATATTATTACTTTAACTCAATCATAAAAATTTCATCATAAGTAAAGCTAACAATTCTGAGCCGTCTAAGAAAAATCACATATTTTAAATAGTAAATTTTAAATTCTTGAAAAATTGAGTATAAGGTCAAAAATATATTTGAAGTGAACAGTCTTGTTAGCAACATAGAAAATTTGTATCAATAATAAAAGGAAATTTAGCAAACTCCCTTTTTGCAACACTGACAATCTGCTCCACAAACACAAGAAACTCCGTCGTTGCAAGCTGAGCTGCCGCAACATTTACAACTGTCTCCGCAAATACATTTAGATGACTTACAAGCATCTGTACCACAGCAATTGCAACTGCCTTCACAAATACAAGCTTTAGATGACTTGCAAGATTTACTGTCACAGCATTGACAGCTTTCTCCACAGACGCATTCAGCAGAGGATTTGCAGGCTCTACTGTCACAACATTGGCAACTTTCTCCACAGACGCATTCAGCAGATGTCTTGCAGGCTTTACTGTCACAGCATTGGCAGCTTTCTCCACAGACGCATTCAGCAGATGACTTGCAGGCTTTACCGCCACAACATTTCTCCACAGACGCATTCAGCAGATGTCTTGCAGGCTTTACTGTCACAGCATTGGCAGCTTTCTCCACAGACGCATTCAGCAGATGACTTGCACGCTTTACCGCCACAACATTGGCAGCTTTCTCCACAGACGCATTCAGCAGATGACTTGCAGGCTTTACTGTCACAACATTTGCAGTCATCTAAACAAATACACTGAGTAGATGACTTGCAAGCAACAGCATCGCAACATTGGCATGTATCCCCACAGATACATTTGGTAGATGTTTTGCAGTGTAAGCTGACGCAACACTGACAATTGTCTCCACAGACACATTTTGAAGATGCTTTGCAGACCTTAGTATCGCAACATTGGCATTTTTCTCCACAAACACACTCGGACGATGATTTGCAGGCTTTACTGTTGCAGCATTGACATTTATCTCCACAGACACAAGCGGTTGATGATTTGCATGATTTGTTCTTGCAGCATCGACATCCATCCCCACAAACGCACACGGATGATGACTTGCAGGTCTCAGACTTGCAGCATTGACATTCATCTCCACAGACACATTCGGATGATGACATGCAGGTCTCAGATTTGCAGCATTGACATTCATCC
Organism: Caerostris extrusa; assembly: GCA_021605095.1. Classification (NCBI taxonomy): domain Eukaryota; kingdom Metazoa; phylum Arthropoda; class Arachnida; order Araneae; family Araneidae; genus Caerostris; species Caerostris extrusa. The sequence goes on from BPLR01006825.1 coordinate 13,758, forward strand.
CCACAGACGCATTTCGAAGATGATTTGCATACTAAACTAACGCAGCAGTGGCAGTTATCGCCACAGATGCATTCTACAGAAACTTTGCATACTTTGTTCTTGCAGCATTGGCATTTGTCTCCACAGACACATTTCGAAGATGATTTGCAGCTCTCAGTGTTGCAGCATTGGCATTTGTCTCCACAGACGCATTTCAAAGATGATTTGCAGCTCTCAGTCTTGCAGCATTGGCATTTGTCTCCACAGACGCATTTCGAAGATGATTTGCATGCCTCAGTTTTGCAGCATTGGCATTCATCTCCACAAACGCATTTTGAAGAAGATTTGCATACTAAACTAACACAGCAGTGGCAGTTATCGCCACAGATGCATTCAACAGAAACTTTGCATACTTTGTTCTTGCAGCATTGACATTTGTCTCCACAGACGCATTTCGAAGATGACTTGCAGGTCTCAGTGTTGCAGCATTGGCATTTGTCTCCACAGACGCATTTCAAAGATGATTTGCAGCTCTCAGTGTTGCAGCATTGGCATTTGTCTCCACAGACCCATTTCGAAGATGATTTGCATGCTTCAGTTTTGCAGCATTGACATTCATCTCCACAAACGCATTTTGAAGACGATTTGCATACTAAACTAACACAGCAGTGGCAGTTATCGCCACAGATGCATTCAACAGAAACTTTGCATACTTGGTTCTTGCAGCATTGACATTTGTCTCCACAGACGCATTTCGAAGTGACTTGCAGGTCTCAGTGTTGCAGCATTGGCATTTGTCTCCACAGACGCATTTCGTAGATGATTTGCAGCTCTCAGTGTTGCAGCATTGGCATTTGTCTCCACAGACGCATTTCGAAGATGATTTGCAGCTCTCAGTGTTGCAGCATTGGCATTTGTCTCCACAGACGCATTTCGAAGATGATTTGCAGCTCTCAGTTTTGCAGCATTGGCATTCGTCTCCACAGACGCATTTCGAAGATGATTTGCAGCTCTCAGTTTTGCAGCATTGGCATTCGTCTCCACAGACGCATTTCGAAGATGATTTGCAGCTCTCAGTTTTGGAGCATTGGCATTTGCAGAGCATTTCGAAGATGATTTGCAGTGTTTTTGCAGCATTGGCATTTGTCTCCACAGACGCATTTCGAAGATGATTTGCAGCTCTCAGTTTTGCAGCATTGGCATTCGTCTCCACAGACGCATTTCGAAGATGATTTGCAGCTCTCAGTTTTGCAGCATTGGCATTCGTCTCCACAGACGCAGACTGTTTGCAGACTACGCTGGCACAGCATTCACAATTGTCGCCGCAGATACAGCTGGCAGATATATTGCATGTTTTGCTCTTGCAACATTTGCAGCTATCTCCACAGATGCATTTGGAAGAGGATTTACAGGTTTTATTACCACAGCATTTACACCCATTCCCACAAGAGCATTTGACATATATTTTGCAGGTATAATCATCGCAGCATCGGCAATTGCTTGCGCAAACGCAGGATGAACTTTTATGACAGGTTGAGCTTTCACAACACTGACAGCTGTCTCCACAGGAACATGCAACTTTTTTAGCTTTTTTGCTGCTGCAACAATCACTTTTCTGCTTGGATCCACATTGCTCTTTGCATGTCTTGTTTCTGCAGCAAGGGCAAACAGTGCCACATGAGCAATCTTCCGTCTCTCCATCAGAACACTTGCAGATTTCCACGCATGCGCAGACGGCTTGTTCAACATCACTTTTGGATTCCATTTTTTTCTGTAAAATAAATTATTTTATGAAGTATTTTATAAATAAACTTTTTGATCCTTGAAATTAATTATTAATTAAATAAATTTAAACTCAATTTCAGGTTTTTACTTCAAAAAAAATAATATTAATAAAATCAATTCAATTTTAATTCTGCAAATTAAATTTAAGTATAAATTTTTCGTAGGTTTTGTTTATTGATATTTAAGTATTAATAGTAGAGTGAATAGTCTGAAAATTAATATATTTGGTAAAATCTATAGTCTTTATACAAATGTCATAATGATTTACAACTTCTACTAAGTTAAATAAAACATGTAAAGAGTGTCTGAAACGAAAATTTTTAGTACCGATTATATAACACGAATAAAAAAACAATCAATATTGCAATTTTGCAGAAATTTAATATATTTCAAATCGTGCAGTATATAATAATTACCATTTTATAATATTACGCTACAATATATTATTATTTGAAGATTAAGAATTTAATACTTAATTTTATAATTCACTATTAATTGCTTCGTAAAGTTAAAATAATTTTTATTTTTAAATTATGTTTAACTATTTGACCTTAAAATATAATAACACTTATCATATAACTATAAGCATGAAAAAAAAAACTTTATTAAAATTTGAATCCTAATTTATGCATTTTTGTTTTTACTACTTGTGCATTAACGAAGCATGCAATATTTTTACATTGGGTATTACTTTATTTCAAATCACTAGATTTTGTAAACGATGTTAGTATGATTTTGTTTATTAAAAATAATTATTGCAATTGCCAAATTAAAAGATATGGGAATATATATTAAAGATACCAATTTTACGCCTATGCTTTATCTAAACCGTCAGAGTTATCAGACGACAACTGTAATGTTACCAAGTTTCCAGTGAGTAGGGGAAAAAGTATCTTAAAGAGTTGCGATACAAAGTTCAAGTGACGTAGATAAACAAAACGATAAAATGCGTCGACAGACATAGGACGAATGAATTGAAACCGATTTCCCCAAGGTCGTACGCATTTAAATGGTCTAACGCGATAAATAATAAATAAATCACATCGCAGATACTTATATTAGTTTTTAGAATGATTTATAAAATTTTATGTAGGAAATAAAATAAATAAATTAAATTATGATTTGTTTCACAGTTTAAAAGTTATTATTTAAAATAAAAATAAATATACACAGATAAACAATGATATTTTAATAAATATAAAAATAGAAAGTTTAAAAAAAAACAACCTATTCAATTTACTTTAAAGTAAACTTTCATATATATATATATATATATATAATATTAAATAGGAATATAAACTATAATATTATATTAAATATCTTAAGAATATAAGAATACAAGACGAACAGCAATCAAAGATATTTTTTAATATAATAAAAATATTTTTTTAAATACTTTTCTTTAATTAAATTCCATGTAAAAAAAAAAAGTTTAAGATATTAAATAACTTGTGCCAACAGAAAAAAAAAATAAATCTTAATAGAAAATTTAGCAATATATATAGCAGTATATACTAACAATATATAATTAGAACAATACAAACTTTATACATTTTAAATTAAAAATTATTTTGACAAAAAAAAAAAAAATTTCATACTCTCAGTAACAATTTTAAAAATTCTCAATAAAAGTAATAATATTGCTAAAAGACAGATTCAATAAATTTTAACAAAATATTTTACCAACATATCAATATTATATTTAAAAATTGATCTTTTAGGTTAATACTCTAAGATAATAAAAAATATACTCAGTACTTATTAAATAAGATGACAAAATAAGTAATAAATAAGAATAAATAAGTAAGAATTCAATTGAATAAATTTCGAAAATTCTCCAAGTTACAAAGTAATTTTACAGTATGAAATTATTTTGTAATTTTATACCAACAATACCAAGTAATTTAATGTAAAAACCAACTCTTATTAAATAAGTTCTTTTTAAATATAATTGAAAAAAAATAGTTCTAAAAATAATCACAAATTTTGTTAACTATTTTTTTTCAAAAAAAAAAAAAAAAAAATTCATCATAATAATATTATAATATAAAAATTCGTAAAATTCTGGAAATGAAATTATCATTAAATAATTTTAAACATTTTCAAACTATTCACCAATACACCACGAATTTTTTCAAAAATAATAGTACTGAGTTTTAAAAAGCGAAAAAATAAATTTAAATGTACCATTTGAAATACTTACTGATGTTAAGAAATTTAAAAAAAAGGAATAAAAGAAGAAAATAAAATTAAGAAATTTAAAAACAAAAAATAAAAAGGATAAAAAAAATAACTTACCACAAAAGCGCTGAATAACCAAACAATCAAAAAGAAGAGCAGATGACTTCTTCAGAAAACTCGTAACTGTAACCTTGAGAAGGTACCGAATGTCTACCAGAAGAAGGCCCACCCTTTTTATCCCCCTCAGGAGGCAAGTTGCAAAAATTCAGGGTGCCGGGTGCAACTTTGCACGCCTCTCAAGGGTGACGGGTGCAAAATTTTGCACTCGCTCTTCACTCTCCACCAATCAAAGAACTATTGCACCCCAAACTCTACTGGCAAAAAACAACCAATGACAGTCAGGCACTGACGTCAATGGAATGCATGGTGGCGAGTGCAAAACTTATCTCGGAAGTGGACTGAAAAAAAAAAAGATAATGAAATGGATGATGTAATAAGGAAGTACCGAGAATTATCTGGAAGTCGTCCAAGGGAGAAAGAAACTTCGACGCCATTTTGGAGAATTGGCGAAATTGAAAGGAACTGGGCAATTCGCCAACAGTGAAATACGTCGTTGTGGAAGAAAGAAAAATTCAAAAGTCGTTTTTAAAAATAAAGCGCGCTTTTCGAAGCTTTTTTAACGAGTAGAATAGAACTGAAAAGAAAGAAATGAGGTTGTCAATCTCTGGTTATATATTATGAAGTAGAAAATATGAATGAAAAATTAGTTTACTGTAAATAAAAATAAAAAGGTAAACATGTTAGGTAAAGGTGAAACTGCTACATGTTAAGGTCAATGAAAACATGTTAGGTAAAGGGTCTTTAAAAATTTTTAAAATTTAAAAATTTTATTTTAAAAATCTTTATAATATATTTTTATATGGGGCCTGGTTTTCCGAGTGGCTAGCGCTCTGGCGCTCGGTACCACAGGTTTCGGTTCGAGTCCCGGCGGTGCCATGGATGTTTGTAGTGGTTCGAATCCACTTTAAACCGTAGGTCCCGGTCTAGTAGGATCGTAGAGTGTTGCGGGGGCATTGTTACTCCGCGTGGCTTATCTTCAAGTTACACACGCCCTACTGAGTAATGCAAAAGTGAGTAACGTCTGTGCAGCGCTTGCCTTAAGGCATCCAAGACCAAGCTGTCTAAGTGTTTGCCAGCTGCATTAGAAAGAAAAAAAAATATATTTTTATATTAAAATATTTCTGAGAAGGTAACTTTATAATAGGGGCCTGATGGCCTAGCGTTCTGACTCCACAGGTTTCTGGTTCGAGTCGCAGCGATTCCATGGATGTTTGTAGTAATTCGGAATTCACTTTAAACATCAGGCCCCGGTCTGTAGAGTGTTGATGACTGTTGGGAACAGGGCTGGCAGCCCTACCCCTTAAAAAGAAAACTTCTCATGGTTCGAAATCTGCCAGTAGGCAGCAGCCTTGGACAACTATGGGAATGTTGCGCCAGTGACAATGATGATGAATCGTTAAGAGTACACGATTTATTAAATAAGATATTTTACAACATAGTAATATAACATTTAAAAACAGATGTTTGAGATTAATGAACAAGAAAATAAAAAATATGTTTAAATAGGTAATCGTTAGAGTATTCGATTTATTAAACAAGATGTTTCCCGTAAATATTTAAGAATATCGATTCAGTAAATTTCGAAAATTCTCCAACAAATTACAAAGTAATTTTAATTTTTACAACATGAAGTTGCCCGACTCGTGGTTCAATGGCAATGTGCGACGCTGGTGAGCGTCAGGGCTGAGATTCGATCCGCAGGCGGCTTTGTTATAGGCACTGTTGCAAACAAAATGAGGAGATTCTGTGGCGTTTGTGATGTTCAGCATCTTATCGCGTTCGTCGGACTACCTGGTGGGAGCTTTCGGGGTTTTCGCCCATACGATAAGCAAGTGCAGGGTAATTCCTCCCGAAAGGCACTGAAGGTCCCTGAAATGGTCATAACAGGTCTGATTGCCAAATGATTAGCAATCTGGCTCTCGGTTTCAGTGGTGCCATGAATGTTTGTAGTGGTTCAGAATCCACTTTAAGCAATAGGTTTTCTCGGTGCAATGTGACTGTAAGGCATAGGGTTGGCAACTCTACCCTGTAAAAAGTCAAGCGTCACAGAGTCAAGTCAGAACTCTACCTTTGAGTGCTCCATCACACAACAGAAGCAGCCCCCTTTCCTTCCATGAGAACACCTTGGTTCTAGGATTTGGTCTAGATGTTGCTGTCGACCAAGTGGGATAAGAGACAACAACACAGTTTGAAGTTACTCTGATATAAAATTACAAACTAATACTAAATATTTTCTTGGAAAACCAACTCTTATATGTGTTCTTTTTAAATTTAATTAAAAAAAAAAAACACTGTTAAAAAAAAATCTATCATAATAAAAAAAATCGTAAAATTCAGGGAATGAAATTATTATTAAATAAGAGAACTCGGTGTATACGAAAACTATATAAACGAGAAGTTTGTGTATACAATCATCACTTTGTTTTCGTATATACTGTCGTATTTCAAATTTGTGCACAATATTTAATATTTTATTATTTCTGTACTTATTATTTGGTATTTATTGTTTAATATTTTCTGTACAATAAAAAACTGAACTCGTTTTTTTTTTTTTTATTTATTTATTTATTTTTATGAACTGTTATTATTTGTATCAGTATTTGTTAATTACAAATTAATTACGTTTAAAACATTTTCTTCAAACCATTTACAAGAAACATCTTAAATCAGAAATGCACAGATTTTTGAAAATCAACTATCGTCTGTGTTTATATTACTTGCTGTCAAACTACAGTAAACAATGGAAAACAATTTGTGTATGCGTATGTGCGTGCGTCATCCATGCGTGTGAGTGCATCCATTTGGATCATGTTATTAGCTCGTAATATTGCCACATTTATACCCTTCTTTACTACCAGGAAATTGTTCTAATGAGAATACAATGCGGACATTGTTAAGTATCGATTTTAAAAGCCTCGATAAATTGATTAAATTAATGACTAATTGAATCTGAAGACTGTGACTGTCCGTTTATAATTTCAATGTCGTCATCATGAATCCCTTTCATTAAAGCTAAACTTAATATCTTGCTGAAATGTGCTGAATTTTGGCGTCATCACGGTTGGCGTCATTATTTTACAAATTTGCGATCTCTGTGATCCATGAAGGCTGATGTAGATGTGACTGCTCATTTGCTCTTTCACAAGATTTATCCTATACCATGAAACGCCAGATCAATTCTTTTTTTCCCTTTTGTTGAGGTGGAAATTACTTATTCTCGAGCCCGATTCGTGGCTCAATGGCAACTGGAGCTACTGATAAGCATTAGGGAGGAGGTTCAACGCGCTAGCGACTTTGTTGTAGACACAGTTTTAAAAAATGAGAAGACTTGATGGCGTATGTGAGTTTCCGCATCTTGCCTCGTGAGTCAGACTACTACTAGTACACTACACCACATCACTGTGCCTAGGGCTAGGGTTGCCTTTTCACAGTTTGGGAATGATGTGAGTGAGAAGTCTTATTCGTCCGTTACGCTCTACGATCGTATGAGACCGGAACCTATGGCTTAAAGTGGATGTACTATTAAAGCGGTAACAATATGTTCTATTTAAGCCTTCACCACGGATCCTCCAAATATATCACAATTATCATCATAACTCGACGATCATGTTTCATCACCGTAGACGATTTGTTTCCACTTTATCACAGTACAACTGCGTCAGTCGCTGACCACTACAAACAAAGGCGATGACAAGGCTGTTAACAACCGTTTTTTGGTTTTTCGCTCTGTGGTAATTTTTTGTGCACACTTTGGGCTAATTAGTCCGGGATCTGCAGTTTTACAGGGATTCCGAACCACTCACAAACATCCAGGATTGGAACCTGGGCACTAGGATTGGATTCCAAACACTACAAACATCCATGGCACAGCCTGTATTCGAACCCACAATCTGTGGTACCAAGCACCAGAGAGCCATGAGGTCCCAAAGTCGTGAGTTGGATCGGGGTGTCGGGTTTTCTCTCATACGATATGCAAATGCGGGGTAGTCCCCACTAAAGTCCTCCGGAAGGCACTGCCCTTCAGCGTCACGGAGTCAAGTCAGACTTCTAGCTCCATCACAACAGAAGCTGCATCCCTCTTTCCCTTTTCTATGAGATCACACGGGTTCTTGGACTTGGAATAGATGTTGCTGTCTACCAAGTGGGAGAAGAAAAATATATATTCTCGAATATATAATTCTCAGTCTCTTCATCTCACTTAAAATACATCTGTTGTAAAAAAATCTCAAAATTAAAGGAAAAATGATATTTTTAAGAGATCGGTTTTGCTATTAAATTTTTTTTTTTGTTTACGTCTTTGAAGTGATTTTGTGAAACAAAATCATGACGAGTCTTATAAAGAATATGATTTATTACAAAATATATCTTTTAGCCAGTATTCAACTAAGAAATACTTGTGAGCTAGTAAATGTTTTAATCTAAAACGGTTTTTATTTTCTTATCAAATTTTTAAGCCCTTATCCCACTGTGGCCTATGGTTAATTGGCTAGAGCTCTGACCTTTGGTACCACAGGCTTATGTTCGATTCCTGGTGGTGGTATGGATGTTTGTGAGTGATTATTGTAATGTCGTCGGTTTGTTTCTAATTGGGCGTGGATGGCGCATTAGATGCATATTACGCTTTTATTTACACGAGCATAAACACGTCACATATACAATAATTAACACATTTAAATATTTATAATCAATGATTCATGGAAGGATTCCACTTCTAAACCAAAATTAAAGATATTTCCTCTCGGGATGAGAGATTGCAAATTAAACTTTTCTCAGCGGCAGCGCCAGTTGAGCTGTACTTCCTCTCGGGTAAGAATCTCGAGGCCTTCTGAGGGGCTCTTACAGGGGGCTCTCTTACAGTGCGTAGAAGGAAGCACGGTTATACTACTCGAAATAAATTTCATTTTCATACGTTTAGTAGAAGAAAAAGCATTTTTTTAAAAATGAATTTCATTTGCGATTCAGAAAAAAAAAGCAGTGCTATTTTTAAAAGCGTTAGCAAAAAAACGTGTCTATTTTTCTCCAAACTATTGAAAATTCTAATTATTCCAACATTATTTCGTAATAAATGTTAATCTGCTAATCCAACTAGCAGATTGCGTCACTGAACGGTATGTGTCGACGGTGATTTTGCCGATGTGTGAGAGTAATGAACTCTGAACTTTTGTCCCGAGGGGACGGGGACAGGACCTCTGAGAGCAAGGTTGGCGATGAGGCGAGATCGGATAATTAGGTGACTCAGCGAGAGAATGGAAATGGTGACAACGAAGATTTATTAATTATTGTAAATATAGTATGTGTAAATAATAGTTTTCAAATTTCCCTTTAACCCTTATATAAATATTTTTTAGTAGTATAGAAAAGGAACTTATTTTCCGGTATTCATAACTAAATCATTTTATTTTCAAATTTCCTCATATTTCGAACATCACACCTTTTAAAATAAATATAATAAATAAATAAAGTAAATAAAATTTCCAAAAATTTTAAATAAAAGTTACACTTTTTCCTCATATTTTGGACAAAAGGTATAACAAAATTAAAAGTAAGTAATGAATTAGATGCAACTATTAGTATATTTTCTAAGGAACAAATTAGACACTCAAAATAAAAATTGTTCCGCTTTGGAGCATTTTTAACTAACGCAGTTATAAAATATGAAAATTAATAACTTAATTAATATTTTTTCATAAAATTTTATCAGATCCACCTATGAACAAAATGTCGTGAAAGTAGATTAAGAACTAAAGAATTTCCATTTGAAGGTCCACTGTCGCCTTAATAAGTGTTTCAATATTTGGTTCGATTTTTATAGTGACCATAAGCAAAAATGAATTTTTGTTTTTTAATTTGTTAACATTTATTGCTAAAAATGTTCGCTAATTCAAATAGGCTCAAGCATTTGAAAGTTTTATCCAACAACAATTATATTGTTGAGAGCATTTTAAAATAGGACATGTTCTTGGAAATGAATTATTTTAAAAACAAAAATAATGCAAATTGAGCCACAAACGCAACATTGAGAAGAATCGTAATAAGGTAGTAGTAACAATAGAAAGAAGAACAATTCCATGAAGTGAAGGTTTCGCACACTAACTTGAGGCTACATTTTACATGCTTAGATCTTTTATGAAGAGAAAGAGGTCACATTTTACTTTTATTACCTTTGCCCAAAAGAGTCATTGCAAATACCATGTGAATATAGTGTTGAGCAAGTTCATGTTGAAACTTTGAATTAAGTAAAACGTTGAATTGAATTGCAGTTCAGAAATTATCAAGTTCAATTTATATATCATAATACGGACACAGTAAATTTGCAAAGCAATTCAATAATTTTTTAACATACAATGCAATTGCTTAAATGAATTCTTTTAAAAAATAATTCAAATTAAAACATATTAAAATTCTTCAGCTTTAAATTATTACTGTATGAACATTTAAATTACTGATAACGTAATATTACCAATAACAAAATGTTTAATAAAAAAAAATTAGTTAGAATATTTTTTTTTAATATTCAACTAATTTTAGAGCAAAAAATCAGAAATTAAATTGAAAATATGATTCAAAAAAAATTTCAATCCTTCCGTTAAAATATCTTTTTGCTCCTTATATTTATAAATTTAAAAAAAAATTTCTTTTCGACCACAAAATAAAGGAAAAAATCTACTTTAAGAAGTTTTATTTTAAATAAGAACGCACATACGAACAAAACTAAAGTCCACAATTTAGACAAAACAAACAGAACTTCACTGAAATTCATAACACAGGCTAAATTTAGCTGGCAGTTTAAAATTGTCTTTTGAAAGTTTCATTTCTGAATGAGATTTGGTTTCATAGCATTTACAATATGTAATTAACAGTTTAAAGAAAACCATCAATATTAAGTTTTAATAAACAGAAATACAAATACATCCTATTTTACAGATTAATATAAGTTAACATTGTGCAAAAAAGTTTACAATTATCAACATATATAAAAACTATGAAAACTCTTAATAAAGCATATAACAATATTCTTTAAATGTAAAAATAATTTTGATTTTATAATTTTTCTAAGAAAATAAATAATAACAAGATTGTTAGTCAAGAAATACTACTGTGTCCAAACAGTAAGTCCAATTTAAAATTTCCGGGGCTAATAAATTTTTTTCTTTTTAAATTGTGGCACTGTCCTTGACATCTGTGGGAAATCTTTTTACGTCAAAATATTCATTAGTGTTTGACTTTACGCTTAGGTTTCGTGAGACGCTAAAACTGATTCCACCGATTTTTTGAAATGTCTGAATTAACTGAGCAAAGAACTTGCATTGAATTTTGTTTCTTTAAAACGTATAGAATGTTGCAGAAGGCATTAGAAAAGCATTCTTACATCGGAAAGAAATGTTTAGAAGTGGTATAAACAGCTCAAATAAGAAGGCAGAGAACAAATTGAAGACAAAGAGTCCTCTATCGGCCATCAACCTCAACCGACGAAGCTCACTTCTTGTCAAAAATTAAAGATTTGGTGTTTACAAACCGTCGGTTTACAATTAGATGACCTTGCTGATGATGTTCAATTCCATTTCGGACCTCAAACGCGTCAAATCTCGATTGGTATTGGAAAACACTGAATGCACCGGCTAACACTGCATTGATTCTTCGTGACTTTTCAATAAACACTTTTAAACTCATATCGTTCCTCAACCACCGTATTCCCCTCGTGCGACTTCTGGCTAAATTCCCTAAAAAACTCAAAACACCACTAAGGGAAAACCGTTTTCTTTTTTTTTTTTTTTTTTTTTTTGAAAGATTCAACGTAAAAAAAGCTTTGAAGGTCATCGCTGCCGATGATTTTTTTAGCATGCATTGAAATTGGAAAAAGTTGGTATTTAGTGCATTGTGTCCGGAAGGGATTACTTTGAAGGCGATGAAATAAATTTGGAAGAACATTAAAGAAGAGTTTTTGAAAAAAAATTGTTCTTACTTTTTGGGCATAGTAGTGTAAACCGAGTGATTGCTTCTATTTAAAAATAGAAAAAAAAAACATTATTTTTAGGATAAGTGACTCATTTTTGCAAAAAAAAAAAAAATTCTCTTTCTGGACGAGTCCTTTATTATTGGCTATTCCCATTATTATTTTCTTGCTGTGAAGATTTAACAACAACGGGGCGGGGATAGAAAATAAACTTTCAACCTGAAAATAGAAAATATGTATATTATATTATAGAAATATATATATTTTCGAGAAGTGAATTTTTTTAAATTAACTATGCCAACTAATTAACTCTCTTCAGTAGTTTTTTGACGAAAATTATGTTTTAAATAGGTATTTTCCCATTTGAAAAATGCTCCAAATTGTCTGTCGTAAACATTTTTTTCTTGCTAAGTGACATCCATACACCATTTTATTAGCAAGTCCCCATAGTTTTCATTCAATCAGGTTCTTCAGTAAATGATGCTAATACCAAGTACCGTTTTTACGCACAAAAAAATAGATAAATAAATAAAATAAATAAATATATAAATAAATAAAAATTTCAAAAATCTCCACACCGCTGTAAATAGACTTATAAATGATCCAAAATGAGGCTTTCATTTTTCTTTAGCTACTTATTATCTTCTGTATAATTATCTACTTTACTAATTTTGAATATTATACGCAGGATTTTTATACAAAAACTGAGTACATTTTATACATAAATTGCCTATTAGAAAATGCCTACAATTTATACATTAAATTGTTGTACGAAAAATTCGAATCACTTCAGATGTACAAATATGAAGTAGGTAGATGCTATTGTTGTGGTACAAGTACCAGTTTTGCATTGTTCAAATTGATTGCCCAAATTATTGCTTATAAAATAAAAATATTGGAAAGGAGCTATATATTTTTGTCGCCAATGATGGTGTTCGACAGCTCACACACACACAAATAAACTCAAATAATATTCGACACACACACGAATAATATACGAAGTGGAATGTATTAATTAATCCCTTTATTTAGTAGCCATCACACTCGAGGATGAACTGACCACACAACCACTCTCTGAGATTACACTTTTTGAACTCTTTTATTTAGGCAGCCATCACACTCCGAGGATGGACTGACCACACAACCACTTTCTGGGATTACACTTTTGAACTCTTTTATTTAGGTAGCCATCACACTCGAGGATGAACTGACCACACAACCACTCTCTGGGATTACACTTTTGAACTCTTTTTATTTAGGTAGCCATCACACTCGAAAATGAACTTACCACACAACCACTCTCTGGGATTACACTTTTTGAACTATTCTTTTATTTAAACAGCCATCACATCCAGGATGGACTGCCACAATTTTGTTGGTTACAGTGGTTCAACTCCCTTTCTTACATTCCTTGTCTCTCCGTCCTCTCTCATCCGCCAAACAGATTACCCCCACAGACAGGATGTTTACTAACATAGGGCGAGGACTTTCCTATGCACGGGGACCTTTTCGACGCAACAGATGGCTTCTTTATTTATTATTCATTTTTTTTTTTCAAAATAAGTAAAAGTGAAGACATTTTTAATAATAATAGCAAACATTGTAAAGTCCTCTCAAAAGTGTTTGACCAACGAATGAAAGGATTCTTTTGATTCGATGCTCATGCAATCTGAAGAGCAACATTTTTTTATAATAAAATTATTTTAATTTGAAATTTTTAAAAATTTTTTTTTTAAAAATTTTCAAAATGTAATTAAAAATTTTATTGTTTTTTTAATTAATTTTTTTTTGTATATTAAAAAATTAATGAAAAACAGAACAACTAAATAAATTATAATTCAAACAATAAAAGGATTCTATTCCGATTCTAACGTGCAATCTGAAGGGCAACATTTATTTTTTATAACACATTTTAAACTTTATAATTTAAAAAATTCTCTAATTTTTTTTTTATAAAATTTTTTTTTATAAAAAAAAAAAAACAGCTAAATAAATTATAGTCAAAAAATTTTATAATAAAAAAATTTTAATAAAAATTATAACAAACGATAAATATTTACAAATTTTAGAAATAATATTGTTGAAAAACAAAATGTTTAAAAAAACTTATTTTTTAAGGAGTTAAATCTTGTTTTTAACTAAAAAGATTTCGATCTCTACGTGCATCGCAAAATGTAAAAATATTTGCTTTTATAATGTTATGAATCATCATCTTCGCTGAAAATTTCTTTTACACATACATTTGTTAAAAACTGAGGGCCGAAGATACGTATATCACATGTGGAAAATGTTCA
>BPLR01006826.1:0-35477 GCA_021605095.1 Caerostris extrusa
CGTTTGCCGGATCGGCTAGTATATACATATAAATATATATAACTTAAATATTCCATAAAACAATTTTTGCAAATTCATGGTTTTAGAAACATATTATTGCGATTACTTATTTAAAAATTAGTAAAAACAAAAAACGAAATTATCATGAAATGTACTCTTGACGAAATATGTAAAACAGTATTGGGGAATGCTGCTTTTTTTTATGTTTTAATACAGAAATAATTAGAGAAATCTCCAATGAAGCGCAGCTGCTGAGGAAATCAGAAATTCTTTTGGAGACGACAGGGGTTAAAACGAGCTTAAATTTGACGCAATTAATTAAAAAAAAAAAAAAAGATACCTCACTGGATATCGTGAAGAGTGTTGCTTTAGAGACGATTGAGACTGAATATCCTGAGTGGCTGCATGTTTACACGGATGGGTCACAATTTTCTGAACATAAGAATATTGGAGCTGGTATTTTCTCTAAACTGTTTTTATGCACCTTTCGGAAAGTATGGTACAGCATTCGACAGAGTAGCGGAAGCATAGCGCATTGCGCTAAAGCAACTGACGTGCCTGCTTTAAAAAATTTAAAAGGTTGTCCTCATGTCTGATTCACAGGCTGCCATTCAGGCTATCAGTTCGTTTGCAAAGAAATGTTGAAATTTTGAGACCTCAACATAAGCGTGTTGTACTTCAGTGGATTCGGGCACTGCTACCTGGCAATGATCAGGCAGATTTTCTCGCCAAAAAGGGCAACGCTACCTTGTAAAATCCAAAAGACACTGCAAAACAGTTCATAAAACTGCTTATGAGGCCAACACACCAGCAAGAACTTCTCAGTAAGATTGACCGCAAACACGGAAGAGACTGGCTCCAGAGTGGCTTTATTCCGTCTATCAACAGGACATGATTGCCTTGCCGTCACTCTTAACCGTATCGGCATTCTTGCAGTGGCTACGTGCCCATTGTGTAACACAAATGTGAATTTAGATAGAGACCACCTGCGCTCCTGCGGTGCCCTCCATGGAGGAGCTGAGGCATCCAGATATTTGGTGGCAAGGAGCTTCATGGGGCGGTTATCCTCTAAATTTTTGATGTTTATATTCAAGCTGTTACTTCTGCTCTTACTTTTTCTTCTTATTGTGATGTGTTATTCGATGATGTGATGATGTACCCCAGCCATTGGAAATAAAAAAATCTGTTTTTCAAACAAGTCTGCATTTTTATATCAATTTCCATGAAAACTTATGAAATGCGTCACTTCAAAATATTGTTCTCAATTAACTAATCAGCACCTTACATAATTGCTGCAATCAACTTTGATATATTACACACTTTGATTTATAACAATTATCAAAGAAAATCGACATTATAATTATTATTTAAAAAGAAAAATTTCCGTTGTTTTTATTTTATAAAATTTTATCTTATATTTTTAATTCATACTGTCTATTTGATTTTTAATAAAGTTAAATAAATATTAGCAATTGAATATATTTTTTTTTTTAAAAAATAAGTCAGGGTGTTCAAAGAAATATGGAATTTGTATGATGCTCCAGTTGACCTAAGCTCGAATCAACTCTAATATAAAACAGATCCATGCTGCTCGGCCTTTTTTTTTTTTTTTTTAACATACCTTTGACTGAATTCATAGCGAAATCTACTACTTACGAGCTCTTTTTAAACTGGAGAAAACCTTACCTCAAAAGCAGCATAATTTTCTACTTCTTCACTTGTAGAACAGATTTCTTATTTCTTTATTCATTGTATCGCATTGTATTCCTTAGTCAAACAGTGTAAATACAATAGGGAAAGAAATAATTTAATTAATACGATTCAAATATATTCAAAATTGACTTATTGTCCTAATAAACCCTCAGTTTTCATTCTACAAAAATATGAAAAGTATGCCCCATCCAATTTTTCACATTGAATGCTTAAATGCTTTTTTTTTTAACTATGCTCGAATATTTAAGAGCAGATTAAAATTTTACATGACTCACCACTCGTATTCATTCACTACAAGTTTTTTCTTGCTTACCCTCTGGTATCACAGCCACCACTAAACAAGCGACTCCTGCCAATCCGAGGAACGAAGCCGAAGACCACCTCCTGCCCCATTTCTCCATGAGGTACCAGATGCAAAGCAGGCCCGGCAACTCAACGATGGACAGCACGAAGAATGTCAGGAATGGATTTCCTTCCAGATTGGGAAGATTGTATTGCAGACCAAAATATGCCAAGTCATTGGCTACCCTTTAAATAAGAAGAAGAAAAAAATTACTTTACTTTCGAGAATTTTATGGTGTTCTTAAAGCAACTCCATTAATTTTGATCATAGTAAATGTAGCAAGAATGACTTGTCAAATTATTGAAGCATGCTTGATAACTCAGAAAATGTCGTGAAATGTTTCGAATGAATGTCTAGAACAAAAATAAATTAAGAAAAATTTTCATGTTATTTTAGAACTTAGAAAAGGATTTACTGCACAAATTTGATGCACACATACAAAATTAAGAATTGAAATATTTTTTTACATTTTAACAAACAATTATACTGTTTGATAACTCTGAAAATGTTGTCAAATGTTTCGCAGTTTATATTTATATTAAAAATAAATCGAAGAAAAATTATATGTAGTATGCAGCAATAAATTAAATTTGTATTTGTTTAATTCGAAATGCTTATTTATTTTCTTGGCGCACTATAAGCAAAATCAATATGTTAGGCGAGCCTTTAATATAGTTATTATAAAGTTAACAGTATAAATTTAATTATTGCTGTTTTTCTTATATTCTGTTTTAAATTAATATTATTTTGTTTTTATATTCTCTTTATTTAATTTTCTTCATTGTTTGATGCCATTTGCATTAACCGATTTAAAATTTTTTGAATTTCGTCAGCTCATTAGTGTATTAAAATTATGACATTCTCACAATAATTGACATACTCACCAAGAATATGTCACTATCAAGAATTTCTTCCTTAGATAGGGATATTTTAAGATATCTAAGATACTGTATTTCCCTTCTTGATCTTGTTTTTCTCTTTGCACTCTTTCCCCAAGCATCTGAAATAGAATACGACAAAAATAATCACGTTTTAATCATCAATGCTATATTTTGCACTTTTCTATTTATAAAAAATATATATATATTTGGGATGTTTAATTTTATAACAGAATTAACTATTACTTATCCTTTTAAATATTTCATGAGGAATTTGCATCAGAAATACTTCTAAATGAAAAAAATAAATAAATAAAATGAAATTTTGAATATTTCTCTGAAACCTTTTATTTATTACTATTAAATATAGTGTCATATTTTTCTCTTGAATCTTTCGGTGTTTCATTTATTTGAATTTCATATAATTTTTTTTTTTTGTATCTATAAATTGAGATTTCTAACTAGAATTTATACCAAAGGCATCTAAGCAAATTTATGAAGACAAATCTATTCAAAGAAAATTCAGGAAATTTCTATCATATTAAGAGTGTGTGACCTTTAAGAAGATAAAAAATAATCAGTGCTTGAACGAATAAATTGATTAGAAAGTTATCCTTCAAAATCAGAAAATTTATTCACTTAAAAACTTATCAAAAGAAAAAAAAATCACTGCAAAATGTTTTGTTTATTATTGACAGAACATTCAACCATGTTTTAAATAATAAATTATTATCTAATGTTTATTAATTCCTTGATATTTTTAAAATAACGAACACAAATTAAATTTTTAATTGAGCTTGTATCATATCAATCGTTTAACATAAGCAATAAAGACAAGAATATCAGTAAAAATTGCTCGAGTGAAAGAAAAAGTATATACATAACTATATGAATTATTAAAATTCGTATTGCTTAATTGTTATTTATTCAAAATACTTTAATTAGTTTTACTAATCATTTTAACAATATTTTTTTCTATAATGAGTTAGTTTAGTCCACCTTAGAAATATATAACTGAAGACAAATAAAAAGTCATTTACAACTACTTAAAAGAAGCAATATTTCAAATCAATAGTTTATCTGTGGAATTCAGAT
Source organism: Caerostris extrusa (assembly GCA_021605095.1). NCBI lineage: Eukaryota > Metazoa > Arthropoda > Arachnida > Araneae > Araneidae > Caerostris > Caerostris extrusa. Next base: position 4,030 of record BPLR01006826.1, read on the forward strand.
AGGAAGATTCCTTTCTCGCATGATCAAACATTAGGATATTGGTCGATTTCATTTAGCAAGCTTATCTTTATTTAGATCGAATACATGAAACGATTATGTATTGAAAAGGATAAAAAATTAGAAATAAAGGGATGTCACATTTATCTAAGTGAAAACTTTTGGATAAACTATTCTTTTATTACTGAATAATTCACCACAAGTAATGAGTTTTAGTAGAATTCAATTCTATGACTCTAAGAAAATGAATTCCACTTAGACTTTGAAAGCAGCAGCATTTTGTGACAATTTTGCGATTGATAAAAATTATTTCTAACTCTTCAAAAAATATTTCTACAGCTATGAAAGAGGAACCAATGCTTTAGTTCAGATACTAAACTCTTGCGTCACAGAATGCCATCCAATAGAAAGCTTGAATGGGCAAGGCTATCAAGCTTTCGATTGGTTGGCATTTTTAGATGTGAGATTTTAGCATCCAGTGTATATCCACCTTTAATATTATCAAACGCTGACACTTTTATCCGAAGTAATTTGTCACATTACGTAAATATACACTATGTAAATTCATTTTCCAAGTAAAACTTCTAAATTAAATACACACTATGGCATTCTTATTATAAGCAGGCAAAGCTAGGAACGACATAATAGTTAAAGCGTTGGGCCTTTTTAACTGGAAGGAATTGAATTTGTATTCCGGAAAGAGAGCCAAATCTAGTAGTACAAATTTTTTCACAGAGGTTAAACGGACAAATAAGTAGTCCTTTCAATAAATTCGACAAAGTACGAAGCCTAATTCCAAATATGAATGATGAATTTTGATCTGAGATGTTCCAAATTACGGTTAAGTATATTTTCCATTACTTGCACTGGTAATAGCGAATATGCTGGACATTCGTTCTGTCGTTGACGAAGAAGTCCTGGTTAAGTGTCTTCATTAGGAGCAAAATTGAATAAACTCAAATGCTTTCTTTAACTAAAGAAGTTTTATTAATCTCAAATTGCAAAATCAACTAAACAATATGAATGTAGAAATTATAGCAGTTTTCTAAGATTTATTTACTTTTATTTTTGTCATAATAACTTTTTCCTTTACATCTTTCCCATTTTGCCTTGCAACTTCCATTAAAACAGCAGTGGCTTCTTTGTATTTCTCACGAGAAACCAGCCACCTCGGCGACTCGGGGAGGAATCTGAAAAATGATTTAAACAATCTTGTATTGAGTTAATATACCCATGAATTTGCTTATGATTTTTTAACAAATGAAAAGCATGCCTGTATTACAGGTCAAAATGTAATGCAAATCATATTCTACAGTTAGTTTGATAAGCGCAGCCCTCAGAATTCCTTTCTTTTTCTTGTATGCGAATGAAAACGCACGCCATTTTGCAGTTCTGTCACTGTCGTCACAGGAAAGGTTTCCATCGTGCAACGTTATTTCAAAACTTCCTCTCGTGCCATGGTGTATATTAAATTGAAAAAAAAAAAATCTATAAGAGATAACAATTGCGCATGATAATAATCAAGATAACGATTAGAAATTTAGTGAAGAAAATTGGCGAACCTATGTTGTAATAGGCAGGTGACGAAATGATGAACTGCGACACTTTCGCGGAAATTAATAACATGTTTAACAATACAGCTCAGACAACTAAAACATGTTATGAAATTAAACTTCCTTTAATGTTTGTTTTTTACAGAAGTTACGAATATCATTAAGTAATAATTAATCATTACTTAAGAAAAGAATACAGTAATGAATATAACATATATTTCTATTTCTGAAATAACATAATAAATTCCAAATAATATATTGATCTTCTTAAAAATTTTAAATTTTTTATTTTATTTTCAAAGTTAAGTTCGTATAGTAACATAAATTCTATTATGGTCTTTATTTTTGCAAAAATCTAATTTGATAAACGTTTTTTAATAGATTATTAAATATTTACTCAATGCTCCATCATTTGCTCATTTCATTACATATATTTTGTATTAATTTCACTGTGGCAATAAGAAACGAATGAATTTGATCCAATTTTTTAAAACAAAACCATTTTCTCTATGGTACATTACAATTATAGAAAAAGAAGAAAATTCTAGAACAGATCTGTTTGTAAAATAAGCCAATGATTGGTAGAAGGCCTAAAGCCTACGATATGTTTTTCTAAATTGAGCTGCTATTTTTTTAATTGAATACATTTCTTATTTTTTATTTTTGTTTTCATAATGTGAGCTTGAACATTTCAATTTTTTTTTAAAATCGATTTCTTATATCCTTACAAATACCGAGCATTAGCGAAATTTATGAGATGAATGTATAAGAAATGAAATGAATTTAGAAGAAATTAAAAGAACATAGATGAAATGAGGTAAATCTAATAATAAAACCCTCCCTGACGAGTTCATGGAAATTTGAAAATGGATCTAAGTACCAGAAAACCTTTGACTAAGTCACCAAAGAAGTTAGTTTAATGTGTTTAAATTAAAACATTAAATTTTCTCATCCCATGTCTATTAAAGCCCAACAAAAAAAAAAAATTAATGAGTTAATTAGATGAATATTTCCATAAAAAAAAAATCATGGTGATTTCTATAAGAAATTAATGTGCTTCCTTAAATATTTTATTCGGTTTATGTATTTAAGACAACAGGTCGAACCTTTTTATCCAATGTTCCCTCCAGACATAAATACCGTGTATTCTATGTATGCTTTTAATCAATTGATTTTATGCTTGATCAGACTTACTTCCAGTATCCATACATGAGTAAAGCCAGAGAAATGGAGGCACTGCCCAAGACGATCCAGTTCTTGCTGAGGTAAGCAATGAGTGGCAAGATACAAAGACCAACCGCCCACGACACATTGGGTACAGCATTTGTCAAAGCTCGCTTTGCGGGTCCAACGAATTCAAGAACTGCAGCGAAGCACATCTCATTTAATATAAATACTCATTTAAAAGATTATAGTAAACAGGAATACATAGCGAATGCAGGAGCATTTACTCTTATGCATGTTGATTATTAAATTGAATTCTTGTCTTCAACGAGTGAACTTTGAATCACTTTCTTTCTTCGCTTTCTTATTGTAAGTTTAAATGTACGTCAAATCGGTGGATATGGAATATTTTATTAGAAAGATTGAACCTGTATAGGATAGCAAAATGAAGAAATATTCCCATAAATATTTTTTTAAAAATTGTTATTGGAAGTTTGTGAGACTGATGTGTGTGGTAACTATTTACTCACCTAAGGAGTGTTAACGCAAGAAAAGAAACTTTTTAGTATCGCGACTATTTAATCGCTAAACAAAAAAGTTCGTAATGTATGTATATGCCTGATATATTTATAATCGATGAAATGTTTATGAATATATGTGGTGGCAAAAGGAGTTAAAATATTCATAGTGAATTTTATTCAAAATATTTGTTGGAATCGTTGAAATTGTTGATATAAAAATTGATGGAATTTATATATAAGCAATTATAAAGCTACAATTTTAAAATTATCCAATTATGCAATTGCTTAAAGACAAAGAAGTTTGAACTAGCGGATAAAATTTCTGTCATTACAAATTAAATTTTAAAATTACATTGTTTTAATTTCACTAGCTTGTTATAGTCGTAGAGTACTGATGGATAGTGCTTTTGTTTAAGTTTAACAGAGTTCGGTTGGAATCCAGACAAACGTAGCAGAACAGAAAGCTCCCGTGTCTAGGCTTACCAACATCATAAAAAATCTGTAAGTCCAAACGTTCATCCGTTAAAGATGAGATTATAATTCCTCAAACGACCTTCCTGAAAGCGTATGTTCTAAATCGTGGTAGTAAAATGTTGATGCAAGCTTCTCTTTTGTCTCTCTAGGTAAAGCTAAATCTAATCATATCTGGAGTTTTACTAATAAATGACCTCCGTTTAATATGTTCGGTAATTAGAAAATAATATATTTATTAGTTCTTCTTATGTGTGCGAATAATTATATATAGAAAAAAACATTAGATGGGTAAGAAAGTTCTGTTGGTTTTTTTTAAGGAAATTTCGATTTCTTTTAATTAAGCTCATAAGTAAGATTAATTAATGAAATATTGACAATTGTTTTCTATGGTCTTCTTCCATCTGTAAACATGTGTAAAAGATCCTATCCTTTGAAGTCAGTAAATCTATCACTGCCTTCTGAACCAACTGAAAATTTCAAAAAATTTCTTTAGGAAAATTATGCATCTATATGAACAAGTGGTAGTCGGAGGGTACCATTTCAAATGAGTATGAGGGATGTGATAAAACTTCATAATCAAGACCCTGAAGCTCCTCATCCGTCGTTTAAGCCCCTGGATGCTGGATTGCAACACCTTTTTGGTTATACAGTGTTGGACGAAGTTCACATATTTTTGTATTCAGTCGGGGTTAGCAGATCACAATATAGGTCTTCAGTGACAGCTTGATCTGGTTGCAACAGTTAGGATCAGTGGCTAGGATGTAAATAATTCCACAAAATGCAAAGCATTAAATTGTTTGGTGCAATTTGTAATTCGCAAGGGTAGAATGCGAATTTCTTGTAATTGCCTTGGCTCTTTTCTTCACTACACTGTCATACACAATCCACATTTCGTCTCCAATAACCAAGCAATCCAACAGTGTCTCATACTGTGGTCGAGCAAGCAAAAAAACCACAGAAATTCGATCTGCCAAATGTTTTTCGCTTTATTCTATTGAAATAAAACGACACAATTGATAGACAAATTACCCCATCTCCCTCGTAGTTAATAGTGGTTCATTACTCACTAAAGTTCTCAGAACATCGTCGTCAAGCTCCTTCGGTCTTACAGTGCGATGGTTCATCTTGAAGCTTCATGTCACTTGACAAAAAATTTTCAAACTTCTTTACATTGTACGCAATTTAACTTTAGATGCTCCAAAAACGAAACACAAATTTTTATGTGCTTCTGTCACATTAAGACCAAATTAGAAATTCATAAATCATAGAGTGCCTAAAATTAAGATTTTCTTGATCAGCCATATAATCCCTAATTTTCAAAATGACATATGAAAAATCAAAACACGGAATTACAAACTTTCGATTTATACCAAAATTGTCTAAATCGCACAAAGAACAACGAAATAATAATCATTCCAATTGGAGCAATAGGAAGAGGATATAACTTTCTTGCCAACCTAATAATTCACACCATCTAGATAAACTTGAAAAGTGAACTTTTATTCACACCATTTAAGATAAACTTGAAAAGCAAATCGTTCAAATTAAAGTGAACATATTTATATAGGAAAATGAAACTTCAAATTCCACCCTAGATGTGCAATAGATGTAGGAAAAATAAAATAAAATTAATTCTAAGGATGTATATAATACAATATCCTGTTGAACATTCTCTTACTAGCCACAATTTTAAATATTTTTCATGTTAAAGTAAATGTTCAGGAAGGCTTGCTGTCCGCAGAAATTCTTTCAAATGCCAACAAAGTCAATAACGAATGTATTCCAAAATAAGTAAAGACAACAGACTCTAACAATTTTCGTTACATATATGGTCACACGCTACCATATAAAAATATCGCTCATAGAGTGACTTATCATCAAAATTTGTTTAAGACCATTCAGAGCGAAACTCAATCAAAAATATCTAATTACAGCCATTTTTTTTTTAAATATTACCTAAAGTTTAATTGAAGACAGTTGAAAAACATTATTTTTAGCAAGAACTTACCTATAATAAATGGTAGCTGAAAGAGTGAAGACATTAGGCCACCATTAATCGTGCGCAAAACCAAAAATGCTATGAAGTTTGTCACCATCAGAGATGCTGTGGCACTGATAATTGTGACAGTAACTATGATGAAAAATACTGGCTTTCTTCAATTCCTAATATTTTGAAACGAAAATTTCTAGCTTCCCATTTGGTAAAAACTAAAAAAGAAATCCATTTTTTTTTTAAATATACAAGAAAAAGGTTTTTCTGAAGGGCATTAAACAGAGACAACGTGAAAATAAAAAATTTTGGCCAAGCCCACGAGCCCATACGTACTCATGATTGAAAGGGAAAAAGCTTCTGTTGTGTGGAGCATTGGATGATGTATTGGTTCTTTTAGGAGACCGGGACATTGGATTTTGTAAAAACTAAATGGCACCGAGCAAAGAAATCGGCGGCCCATTTTTTAACGGCACGTAATTACAGCTTTATCTGACCGCGCCCAATGAGCTTAATCTTTTATTTTTAATTTTAATTATTAAAAAAATAATTAAAGTTTTCGTAAAACTTAACTTCTCCGTTTTGAGTAAATATTAATCTTGTTTCCAACCTCCGTTTAAGGGGCATAAAATTTAGAGACAACGTGAATAATAAAATCTTAATAATTTTTTCTTACCAGGAGTAACATACTATGTTATCTTTCCACCTAGTTGCCCTGAACATGGGACATTTGTCATACTGATGGATAAGTTATCCAATGCAATATTTATAATAGTTGTTGCTAGTGTGTTTAAATATCTTAAAGCTCATCTTTGATACAAATTGTGTGCTCCTATCAGATGTCACTTAATTTCTCTCGTCATACTGATGGATAAGTTAAAGAGGAGAAAGTCCCTCAACGTCAGATCTGGATGACTGCGCACTTCCCATTGAAATTTGGCAAGAAAACATTGATTACCACAATAGTATATGGCCATTCGTCGTCATGGATTAAAATAGTTTCCACCGCAAATGCAACTCATTCTCCGAGGATTTTCCGCTGCGCTATCCTCTTTTTACCTGTGAGAAACTAATGATGCTGTGCAACTTGCGCTTGACGAGGATCAATCTTGAAGGCCATATTAACGGGCATTCAGCTCACCTGCAATATCCGCAGTGATAGGTGTTAAGGTGAGGAAACTGCACAGCACACAATGACAGATTCACCCTGTATAGATCGCCTGGCTATTTATCAGAGGAAGTAATAGCAATTGAATTTTCATTAGAGTAGTTTGATGTTCCTCTAACATTAAATTTCCATTTACCCCATATCTAAAACTTAATCAGACATAAAATAAATTAAATAAACAAGTATTAAATAAATTTAAGAAGGATATAAAATGTTAATGAATTACGAAAATGATTAGAAACACGTGTAGAACTACATTGGTATTCAAAATGTAAAATACTTTCCCCTTTTGGTGGATAATCTGCAGAACTATTATATGGAATTTGTGAAATTAGGTTAAACAAGAAGATTTTGTACAAACAAAAAAAAAAAATAAGAGCCGTACAACATAATACGACACAAATTATCATTTATAAATCTCCTCAGCATCAGAATTGAAAAAAAAAAAGAGAGTTTACAATATCAACACATAAATTGATTAATATATGGTATAGTTACAGTTATACAACTCCCATAACATCATCAATTCAAACTCAAAATTCAGCAATTTTATAAATCTCTGAAAAAATCTGTCCTACTTTTGCGGCAGAACCGTTTTCTTGCCATGAATGGTTTCCTGCGCTTCGCAAAAGACAAACCTAAGCTCCAAGAACTCATCCTTACACTTCACCGCAGTCACAAAGACACGGAGGGGTACCCATCCAACACAATGCCCATCCAAATCATCAAACCTTCGATGCAAAAGTGGTATCTTTATGCAGGTTGGAGAAAGTTAGTGACACCTTAGTTCTACCCAGATGACTGTATTCAGAGGCATACCTTTCATTTAGTAGTTTTCAAGAAAAACAAACGATATATGTATATATTGAACACTAGTGTATTGTTTCAATTGTGTTTTACACAATTCGCAACAAAAACTAATACAGTTTTCCCATTACTAAAAAGGAGCTGATTCTAAATATTTCGTAATTTTGTAATACGTAAGATATCAATTGAATTACGCACGAATATTGAATTCAGAGTATAAGTTATGAGCCAGCAAAAAATTTATTTATCAAAAATATTTTTTATTTACTTTTATCATTAAACAAATGTCCGTAAAACAAACTATTCCGAAGCTATTATTAGTTCCAAAATCTCTTGAAAACGAGATTTTCCAAAATAAATTTTCATTAAACTTAAAAACAATGAACAAAAATATTTTTATGCCGTTTATTTAGATGTCACATAAAAAAATAATCAATTCAGAGCAATCAATGAATTTTTAAGAAGCACAGACACTTTATAGTCTTTTTTTTATATGAAAAAAACATACATAGAGATTTGCAACTTTTCAAGGAAAAAAAAACAAACATGCAAATCTGTTAATTTTCAACACCAGTGTATTTTGCCATTTCCTTTTCATACCTAAATCTAAATTTTAAAAAAAATACCTTTTTTGTTTTGCTATTTTAATAAACAAATGTTAATAAACAGACGATTCTGGAGCTAATAATTTAAAAACAAATAATTTTTCTTTAAACTTAAAAACAATGAGCGAAAATATTTTTATGCTGTTTGGCTAGTCACGAGTTATGAAATAATAAATTTTGAAAATTAATGAATTTATTAAAAATAGACACTTTATATAACAGTTTTATATGAAATATCACTTAAATATACTAATTCAAAATAAATATTCAGAGTTCAGAAACTGAACTTCTGCTCTGTAATTATAGAAAAGAGCACATTTTGTTATTTGTTCGTTATTAGAAATTTGAGTAAGCTTAGTAAAAATAATTTAAAAATACTATGAATAAATGGTTATTTTCGCCTTTATTCGTTTTTCATAAATTTAGATATATTTTTTTTTTATCTTGTATATGAATTTAAAAAAAATTTTGATGAACCTAGTAAAAAATAAATAATTTTCTTTTTTTTTTCATGTCTTTTAAATAACACATATTTCATGTAACGAAGTTTGAGCAACTATTATAAAATTTATTACATTACAATATTAACAAATGAATATATAAATTAAATGATAGTTCTATATTCCTTTCATATATTAAAATTCTTTCATGACCTGAATATTTATCTGATTAACATAAAGTTATTTTAAATTGTTGAAGATCGTACTGACAATCAGTGAAATAATTTGGGCAACTAATTATACCTATGTAAGAAAGCATGTTCTTGTCAGAGGATAAACACAGATTAATTGCGCACTGATTGAAATGAAATAGAGAAGCATTGAAAAGTAACTTCATTTAGATAAATTATATAATTCTGGAAAAATATTAAACGGAAACTGTTATTTTTTATATGTTGGAATTTATTTGGGTATTGATGGTGATCTTATCTATATTTTCTCATGAATACACCACCACTGTAGGGCAAATATTTCTTCCGTGCATAACTAGATTTTTTTCAGAATAAATGCCTTCAGTTAAACTGAAGAGTTCACTAATTAAGAAAAAAAAAACTAAAATTGTTTTAACAAATAATAGTATAAGTAAGTTTTCAATTGATTTTCATACACATTATTTTCCATTTAATGTTGTTATAGTCCTATCTGAATGAGTGGTAAAAATGAACAAAAGAATTAAATAAGGATAAAACATGTATATTATGCAATGATACATGTATTTAAGCATGTAAAATGTCCTATGCAGGCCCATATTTAACATTAAATGATAACTTGGGATACATAACGTAGGATAATGTAGGTAACATTCAAGGATAACGTATGATAACAATAGATTAAAGATTAAAAATAGACGGTTGTCAATAACAACATAAACTATAGATAAAGGTTAACAAGAATGTTTTTTACTAGTGGAAATAAGAATGTAAATAATATTAACATTTTATAAAAATAAATTCATATAATATTCGAAAAATTGGTACATAACTTTATCTAAAATTATGTACTCTCTCATATTATTTAATATACTTCATGTAATATTAATATAATTGACAGTTGTGAACATAAAAGACTGTAGACAAAAATAAGAAAGGAAATATAAAAATTACATATCCGTTCTATAAAAATAAACGAAACTTTCGGTCTAACGGAACCCACTAGCCGTCGCATATAAATATTGGCTAAAATTTAATTATTGACTTCAAGAGAAACCCTAAGGTTATACAGTATAACGTAGTTGATGAAATAGAAAAGACTGCCACATTTGGCGAACAATTGCATCTGGCATCTGCTTAACCGAAAATACTAAACATTTAAATTAACATCTAAATTGGAGGAACTTTTCAAATTAACAAAATTTATTTAATAATGTAATTTAAAATAATAATAATAATAACAATTTTAAAATAAAATTTAAAAAAAGCAAATTAAACTAACAAAATTATTAATTTTGTTTAGTAAATTTAACATTAAAATAATTCATCGGTTTTAAACCTATATAAATTTAAGAGTATGTTACACGTCAAGGAATTAATTTTTTAAATTTATTTAAATATACTTTTGGTGTGCTAGAACTTAGGTATGTATATACGTTAGAATTTAGAAGTTTAGCTTCAGAATTACTTACTTGTCTCCTAAAGTTCCGTAGATAAAAGTTCCTATAGCTCCACCAGAGTTAGTTAGCGTGAGGACTAAATTGGAGTAATGACTGTCGCCGCATACCAAATTCCACTAAAATAAATGATCATTAGAAAGGTTAATATCCTAAACACACACACACACACACACACATATATATATATATATATATATATATATACAAAATAAAAATAAAAATATAAAATATAAAGGTTAATATCAATAAATAAAAAAATTTGCGCATAGATAAGATTTTAATTTTATAAAATAACATTTTTTCTCAAAAATGTATGGGGAGAGAAAATGCTTCCTTTCACATTCAAGTCTAATATTCAACGATAAGAATATAATTTCACTTTAATAATTTTTTTGCAATAATCCATAGGGCTATTTTCTTACTCATGTCTCTTTTTAAATATAATCTTGAATAAGTTTTTCTTTTGTATGCAAAGAAGTAATATGTTTTCGATAAAAAAATTTCTTAAATATTAAAAAAAAAAAAAAAAAAATACTCCTAAAAATTGTCATTACAAGGAGAGAAGCGCATTTAATTAAAAAAACGTTTATCTCAGTTAATAAATGAAAAAAAACCTTTTTGTTAGTTTTCTATAATCTCGAGAGATAACGTTAGAAATCTTTTCAGAGAACAGAAATAGGACATGTCAGTTGAGCGGAGATGAACTTTTTGAGAGCAGAAAGCGTAATAAGGAAAATTTTTCTAAATTTGGAATCCACACCTCACAACAGCAAAATATAATAATTTTTCTTCAAATATGTCACTGCTGAGTGTTTAAAAATTAGAAGCATATTTGAGTCGAGTGAGAGACGTGTGATGCCCCCATCATAGACGACCAATTTAAGGTACCCCCACAGCCAAAAAAGTCTGGGGATGCCATTCTTTCGGAAAACACTGGCTGACAATTTTTCGCTCACGTAAAAATGTACTGAACGAAGAATATGTAGTTGTGTTTCCTCCTGCATAAAAACTATGCCCAAGCACTGTCTTTGCTGTAATACAGAATGGCAAATAATATTCCTCACCAATAACGGTGCAGGTAACAGGAGTTACTGCCACGTAAGCTGTAGGAAAATTTGAAAAATTCATGTTAATCATGCAAACTTCAAAATCAGTGCCTAAATGTTCTTTACTGGAGATTTTTTCAAAAATTAATTTTCCATGTCTTCCGCATTATGCAGATACTAATAACGAAACAATGCATAATACCTCTTTGATAACTACTGCGTTTTTAGTTTGTCATTATCATAGTTAACCTTAAATAAAAAAATTGTTTTGCAAGTTATCTGAAAAAATAATGCAAGGATTATAGGTTTTGGAGACATGCCAAGAGAAAAATAAAGCTGTTGCCATTCTCTTGAAGAGAAAATGAAAACTTTATTATTAAATACGATGGCGTCTTTTTTAAGTTTTAATTAAATTTTTAACATGATGCAATTTACCACACATTCTCACTTTTGATTATATATTAATAATCTAACAATAGATTATTATCAATGTACAAAAAAATAATAATTTATTCATGCCAATTATGAACAATAACCTTTCTACATACATAATACTATTACAAAATAAACTGCTGTTATATATTGACTACACTTCAAATGAATTGAAAACTAATTCAAAATGTTAGTAATCTAAAATTCCTACTATAAAGGAAAAAAATATTAAGAATTCCTGTAGACACTGTATGAGTGTTAACGCTTTCTATAGTTGTCCTTTAAAATGGGCTTATATTTCTAAATGATTCTTGTTTTCCTCCTACCACTTTGAACTTATTAGCTTCACAATGGGACATGGACACGACGGAAAATCTGCGCTTTTTATTGATTCTGGTACTATATATCTTTTTTCAACATCTGACAAAATTTCGAATTTCTTTACCATCGTTTCAGACAAACAAATAAGAAGGTCCGTATCTTTTGATGCATTAAAAAACCGTGGAGGTTTGGTTTGGTTTGTCGCTTGTGCACACGAGGGCTAAACAGACCGGGACTTACAGTTTAAAGTAAACAGTGGAGGAATCAGTCCAAAAACTCATTTTCACTTTTTTTCACCCTCTTTTATGAATTTAGAAAGCCCTGCGCCAATATCATAGCTAACTAACTCTCTTTCTCCAAACATCTGAAGAAAATCTACTTGATGTCCGAACTACACTAATTTCATTTTCTCGAAACTTCAAAAGTACTAATGTTATCCACAAACGAGAAACGCATCGCAGCATACTTATCAAAAGTTATACTAATAGACTTCAGGCTTCTTACATGGGATTTCAGTTTATTATAATGTTACAGTATGTCACGTTTCGATTTCCCATTTACAAAATTTTCACTACCAATAAAAACTATTCTTAATGGTATGGACAGATCGCGTTTAAGAAATAACGCTAACCAAATTTTACCGGCTATTTTTATCAGTTTATTGAAATTATTTCTCATGCGATTATCTTCAGCAAAAGTATACCACCATTTTATTTCATTATTAGCAATCCATTTTAAATCATTTATTTGTAAAATGGGCTCATTCCTTAAAATTGTTCCTTTATATTGTTCAGATAATGTTCAGCGAGTTCCTTTTTGTTTTTTTGGGGGGGGTATTTTTTCAATTCCATCTATTAGCTCACACTCTCCCTATATATATTTTGTTTAAATTTTTAATCGTTCATAAAATGCTTTTTATTCGTCCACTCAAGTTCAAATACATTTTTTTGAACTTGTAGTAGATGACACTTGATGTTAATGCAGTTTTTCAAATATTAATTCATTCATTAAATTTAATTAATTAATTAAATCTTTTTTTAGATTTAAGTTGCATGCATCTAATAATAGATGGCACCAGATGTAAGAGGAAAATTTCACCATTATTTGTAAAGAACTTTTCTGCAATATAGTGAAAAAAAGTTGAAATTGACTTTAAAAAAATTTTTTTTTTTTTTTTTTTTTTTATATTACTTGTTTTCTCTTAAGGTGGATTCAGGATTCTAAAAGGTCTTCCTACTTCTTAACTTTTCGAACTTTCTGTAAAACCGCTTCAATGTCTTTTTCCAACTCCAAGCTCCCGAATTAATACGTCATGTAAGTATACAAAATACCCGTTAGGTAAAGGATTTTTGGTAAGACTCCATACCAGATTTTGCTATGGAGTTTATTTGCTATGAGCGCACCAATTTCCATTGTAAGCGCAACTATGCCAAAGAAATTTATATCTTGTTTCAATTGAAAATGCCTAAAATCATAAAATGGCATATTTAAAAAAATGGAATATTTTAAAGAAAACTTTATTTAGAATTAACAAAATTTAATATTGAATTTACTAATTTTAGTCTAATTTAAATTAAATTTATAAATTTTTGAAAAAGCATATTAAATGTAATTAAAAGATTTTCAAATTTGAAGTTATAGGAATTTATCATTTTAATTGCTAAAACAATGTTTTAAATTTAGAAAATATTTTTTAATCGAAATTGATTTGTGACATAATAAGCAATACCATATCCTCTTAAAATTATAAAAGTAAATGAGTGCATTTCTCAGTACTATATCAATTTTTTTTTTGTTTTAATTAAACATATTTAAAAATCATTAAAAATCATTTAGAAAATGTGTAATGAGAACAGTATTTGGATACTTTTAATATTGCACTCAAGCAATTATTAAAAATAATAAGAAATAGAACTGCAGCATTATGAATGGAACAAAAATGTTGTTACTTTATTTATATGTGTAATAAAAATTATTTTATTTAAATTCTTTTAATGTACAGAATTTTCAGTTATTTGAATACCAACTACTTTAGAACATAATAATTAATAATATTTATTATTAAATAAAATAAACAGTTTTAGATTTTTTAAAATTATGTAAAAATTCTGCAATGCTAAATATATGCATTATGTAAAAATTCTGTTAAAATAATTCTGAAAAGCAACGAATTATTTTAAATTTAATGATTTTATTGCATTATTCATGTTTGTAATTGCATTGTACCCTAAATAAGTTACCCTAATTAAAAAATTATTATTAAAACTTTAAAGAATTCAATATAAATATTATAGACAATATAAATAACAATATAAATAGACAATCTAAATAGAGGCAATATAAATATTATTATGCAGAAAAGAAAATTATTGGGCGTTAAAGAACGTCATGTATGTTTCTTTTTAGGATAATATTCAGCATTCAAGTTTTTTTTTCTTTTATAATTTCAAAGTGTATTTTAAACATTTAAAAAATGAAATTCATCAGCAATTATTGCTCATGTAAAATATTTTAAAATTCTGTCAGTAATTTTAAAAAAATATCAAAAATAAGCATACTTTACTGGCTGCCGTTTCATCGAAATGAGTGGTTTCATATTCCCATCCATTGTTGCACGGAATGAGAGGCGTGTCTTTTGGTATTCGAAAATGGCTCGACTCAACCCAGTTCGTGTAATTTAAGTCATATATGAAGCATTTAGATTTATCATGGCCGAACAAATTTTGTTGTGCATTGGCAGTCAAATTACTGATTGCCACTTCTGGAATACGGCACCAGTGATTTGGTATGTGTACTAGAAACAGAATATTCATGGCCAACACTGGTAGGGCTGTGGCCACTGGAGCCAAGAAAAACATAAGCATTCTCTTCTGAAATGAACCATAATCTCCAACTTCTGCAAGAACGTCTTCAAATTCTAATTCGTTTTTTGAAGCAACCATATTCCAAATTTAATGTGGCACAATTTTGTAGGCTTATCTTACTACAATTACTACTTATCGTACAATGCAAGGAGAATATCTCGAATCTAAATTCTCAGTGATGCTATCGACTGTGCTTTTGAAAATGAGTATAAATGCTCTTCCTCAAAAAATATAACCGTTACTTAATTTATTGTTCTTTTTTATTATGTCACAATGTCATTCATTCTAGAAGGTCATTCTTGTCGTAAGTATCAGCTTCTTGATAGACGAAGGGTGTCTAGCAATAGGCAAAGATAAAAGGAAGTTAATTTTTGTATGAAAATTTAGTGCTGCATATTGAAGCAAATTCCAGATTAATTGAAATATGGGGAAATCAATAAATAAATGGGCACATCGATAAAAAAACAACACAAGAAAGGCTGAAACTGCTCCGTCTGTTACATAAAAGTACTGTATTTCTATCTAATTGGAAATATATATATATATATCGTGCAATGAAATTTGGACATTCTGCAAATCTGAAGTTATTTTACTTCAGTTGCAGATATTTCTACGTTTGATTTTAACTTCTGGTGACCAAAAATAATTTAAGGATCGAATTCGAACAGTCATTATGTCTGGTTAAAATGTCCAGTGTAATATAATTTATTCAGTAAGATGGGGCGGGTGTATAACATTTTTTTCTTCGAGTGAGGCAAGACTGAACAAATATGGATGCCCCTTCCACGATTATTTTAAATTTATTACTTCCTTGATTTTACTTAATTAAAGTCTCGCATTTCAGTAGTTATCAATTAAGTATATAAATTATACACTAAAATAGGATAAGTGCTAATTTTTTTTTGAAAATATCATTATTATTCAATGAAATAAAATTGACAAAATATTGAATTTAGGTTTTTTTAAATATAAATTAAATAATTATATAAACTAAATGATATTATATAAATTAAATAATTTTAAAAGAATTTATTTTATTAGAGTTTTATTTGTAAAATAAATGATGTTATGGTTTTTATAAATCTATTATTTACATTTTGATTCATTTATACTTATGTTAACCATCAAATAGCATTTCAAACAACTAAGCCTCATGAATATATTTTTAAACCACCATTTGCTTAGAATTGTTGATAAAGACTCTTACAAGAACACTTGTCAATTTAAGTAAAATTAATATCATCGTCTAAAATTGATAATTAATAGAAATTAAATAATGCATATATATCATTGAATACAACTTACAAGGAATTCACTTCAGAAATATATGTTTCTAAACTAATACTACAGATTGCTGTTGATTAATATTTAAATTACTATTTCCAATTCTTAATTTAATTGCACTGAATATACCTTGCAATATCTCTGTAGAACTTTTTAGATTTGAAGTTCAAAATAATTTTACTAGTATTTTTTTAAAAAGAAATTTAAGAAGAAAGGGGAAAAGATTCTTTTAGAGGTGATGAATTGTAAATATTTTTATACATAATAATTCATGAATATGTTTATTATTAATAAATACTTTTTGATGGAGACATTTAGAAATTCCTTCTAGAAAAGTATTTACTGAAACACAATTTGACATTTTTTAATATTAATTCTTCCATAATATAAATAATTATAGTAAAATCAGGCTTTCGAATTAAACCTTCAATTATCAGCCTGTATTATACGGCATTTATTCAGCATTATAAAGACGTTTATATAACAACATCAACACAAAGCATTCACTTCCTTATATCTATATTACTTTTTAATTTTTTTTAATTCAAAGTTAATTCACGCTTTTAAAGAAGTCATATGTAATGTAAGTATAAATGCTCATAAAAATCTTGTGTGAATAGAAAAAAAATAAAGTTTTATAATGTTACAAAAGTTTTGAAATTTTTCGTTAACCAATCACAATAGTCAAGAGGTTTCTACTTATCTTATTTTTAATATTCATTCACAATTACATGTTGATTCAAATAGACTTGCACAATTTAATGCCTTATAACAATTTTTTTAAATTGAATATGTCTTAGTATGTTATTTGTCTGTGAGAATATCCTCCGATATATATGTATATATATATGGAGAGAGAGAGAGGAGAGAGAAAAAGATATAGATATACGTGTGTATTGTTGATACTACTGTAAAAAAGGTCTATTTTGCATTAAATATTTTTAAATCTGCATGGTATTATATGAACCCAAGAAAAGATTTGAAATCCATAAAAAGGCATCATCAAGATCCATCTCTTCAGTTTGCACCCATTATTATTTGAAGGTTTGGTTTGGTCCTGTTTCAAATTTGCCCAAATCTTAAAGGATTGAAACTGTGAGAAATTTTATGTCTTAATATCATTTTGTTGATAATATTCTTTTTGCTCTATATATCTGCAACACTATCGATATGCAACATGGATCAATGGAATAATGTAACATTAATCAATATAGCTCTTTGATGACCAGTATTGCTCCCCGAATCACCTTTTCTGTTGAACTTCTTTGTTAGAAACGAGAGACTGAAATTCCGCTGTTGATATATATTTTTATTATACTACTGTGCCCAAAAAGTAAGACCAATTTTTTTTTTTCAAAAACTCTTTATTTATTCTTCCAAATTTATTTCATCGCCTTCAAAGTAATCCCCTCCGGACACAATGCACTTATGCCAATCATCAATGCATGCTAAATAATCATCGACAGAGATGACCTTTGAAAAGCGCGCGGCGATTCACGTTGAATCTCTTCAATCGACTCAAAATGGTGTCCCCGGAGTGGTCTTTTGAGTTTAGGGAAAAGTCAGAAGTCGCACGGTGTGAATACGGTGGTTGTGGAACGATATGGGTTTCATTTTTGGCGAAAACGCCACGAGGAATCAATGCGGTGTGAGCTGACGCTTCAGTGTTTTCGGTAACAATCGAGATTTGACGCGTTTGATGCCCAAAATGGAATTGACCGATCCTTTTGAAATTCAGTAAGGTCTCTAATTGTAAATCGACGGTTTGCAAGCACCAAATCTTTAATTTTTTGGAAGTGAGTTTCGTCGGTTGAGGTTGATGGTCGACCAGAGGGCTCTTCGTCTTCAACGCGTTTCTCTGCTTTCTTTGAACTGTTTATACCACTTGTAAACATTTTTTTCCGATATAGTAATGCTCACCGAATGCCTTCTGCAACAATCTATACGTTTCCGCAAACAAAATTGAATGCAAGTTCTTTGCTCAATTAATTCAGACATTTCAAAAATCGTCGAAATCACTTTTAGGCGTCTCACAAAGCCAAGCGTAACTTAAACACTAATGAATATTTTGACGTGAAATTTCACACAGATGTCAAGAACAATACCAGAAACCACAAAAAAAAAAAAAAAATGGAAATTCCATAAGCTGCGAGTAATTTTAAATTTAAATTGATCTTACTTTTGGACACAGTAGTATATAAATTTCATATGACACCAAGGAAAAAAAGTATTTTACATCTTAATAATAGATGGCAATATTGGTGAGAAAAACGAAAGGGAGAAGAAAAAAAATGAGATCAACCTTAAAATTTGTACTTTGCGGCTAAAATTAATCTTCATCTTTAAACGCTGAACGCGAACAACGATACGTTTCAGTTCTTCACCCAATGTAGAATTAAGTCTGATGCAGCACTTAGGAGTACTCACTCACTCACGTTACTCTCCAAACGTTAAAAATTTACTTTTAAAAGATTAAGATGTGTTTCCACAAATACCTGTGTAAATTAGCATAGTATCCGAGAAACTGACCTCATTAACAGTAAAAGGTTTTTGTGTGGCCTTTATAGCTGTGCATGTTAATCACACAGCTTATTAGCTGACGAATTTTGGGAATAGGATCCATCATCTTTGGTCTCATATGCACATCTCAAAAAAAAATTATCACTTTTTTGTTTTATTATATTATTGGTGGCTGTCTCATAATATGAGACCTCCGTCTACAAAATTTTAATTACAATAATCCAATTACGCAAGTCACAATTTACCTTTCTGCCTGTCAAATTAATTAGAATATTTAGCTCTAATTTAAAATTTGCATGCTACCTCTTTTGTTACTGATAAGGGTTTCTTGAAACACGAAATTAAAAGTTCATATTGATGTAAAGTGAGTTGTAAAGAATTTATTTGAACTTATTAATCGCCTGACTTGTGGCTTAGTGGCAACGTGCAACGCTGGTGAGCGTTAGGACTAACGTTCAATCCGATGGCAGACTAACTGGTGGGTGCTTTGCGGGTTTTCTCCCCACGATACGCAAATTAGGAATAGTTACTCCTACAAGTCCACACGGAAGGCAAAGCCCTCCTTCGTCAGCGATGCAGAGCAAAGCCACAGATTTCTGCCTTCAGGTGCTCCATCACAACAGAAGCTGACTCTTTCACTCCATCCATGAGTAGATTACTCACAGGATGTCCGTCCATCTCTAAAAGATCCTGAGTTTTAGTCGCAACAACAACAACATGCATTAATCTTAATTCGAATACGACTTTTAACGATTTTCTACTGTATTATGCTTGAGGGCATCCATTTTTAGTATCCATCAATGGTCTGCAAACATATTTGCACATGTGGATTCTTTTTTTCTCTGATATTTTTTCCACTGTTGAAATACCTTAGTGGAATTTCTCACAGCGCAGTTATTTTTATGAAACCCAATTATGTATTCACAAAATGTATTTTTAGGGACATGTGACATCCTAGAGTTTTATAATTTTGAAGGCGTTTTGAAACTAGTCCTGAATAGTTCTCAGCTTTTCCATTGCTTCTTTATTCAGGGCGAGAGAAAGCAAGATACACCCCATGCATTTAAGACTGCTTTATTTTCCACCTAGTCTGACAACGTCAGCCTTTAAATAGGAAGTGCATTTAAATTTCTTCTATCCTCCAAAATGTATAAATAATGCTAAAAAACAGTGACAAAAAATTAAACGTCAGTTGAATTTCTCAAATCCTCGGGAACAGACAAATTTTTACAAAATTATATCTCTGTGATATTTTCAATAAAATTCTCATTTATTTAAACTATTCATGATATGAATTATGCATGTTCCTATTTTTTCAGAAATATTGTATCAAGAAATTTCTCAAGATAATGTTGCAAAAATGTGAGGCTATTGAAAATTTGTTCAACTGGCAGTTGCAAGTTGTCAAATATTGAATTGTTTGTCGTGAGTAAGAATAATCCTGCGCTGCTAGTTTTTTTCTTACTTCTGCAATAGTATCTGGAAAAAAAATAAACCAATGATATACAATGGCTTTATAAGTTTCTTCATCGCCAAAAATGAAAATGAGTTGATAAACGCACTGTTGCTTTGATAATCAGCAACAAAAAAGTCTTAATAAATCATCCCACGAAAATGTTTACGAGTCATTTCCAATTTTGATTGGCATAAAATTTTCAAGAAACCGTAAATAACAAAATGGCGTCCGGATGACAAAACGTTTTGAGTAGATTGAGGTCAATTAGATAGATATGTTAATTGACGTCACGTAACACTAACGTAACCAGTTCCGCATAGCAACCGTCATATTAGAAAATTCGTCAGGGTCATATATAATGTGGAAGAAATGTAACAAGTGCTGTATGTTTCCTTATTTGTCATTAATAAATGAAGCGATATATATTATGTAAAGATATAATAAAGCCTCTATTTGTTACTCTACTTGAAAAGTTAGTGAAACTAAGATAAGGTTTCTTTGGCAACTATCTTGTCCGAGAACGAAACCTAGAAATCGGAGCGACGGCGAGATTCACCGAAGAAGCAAACGGAGAAACTTTGAGATGGACGCCGCAGAATTTCGCGTGAGGGGCCGGGAAATGGTGGACTACATAGCTTTTATTTGGAGTCCATTTCTCAGAGGAAGGTCACGAACAGTTTTAATTTCGGTAATTTAAAAGTCGTTACTCGTAATTTCGGAGTATTTACAAATGCAGTTATTTATTATCTAAGAAATGATCTATGAATGAAATAATTATTGATAAATTATAGTAATTATTAATAATTACTGCTAATATGAAAGTCAATTAAATGTTTTACAATCTGGCTATTTATTTAAATATGAACAAAAAATGACGAAACATCTGGAAAGACTATATTTAATAACAGTTCTAATTTTTCTTTTTGATCCTTTTAATTCGAAATGGCACCTAAAATATAGAATTTAATTAACTCCACTTTTAGTAGCAACTTCTTTTCCTTAAGTACACAGCATGTCGGCTTATAATACATTTTTTATCGTTTAATCTCAAGAAATTACGGGGCTTCTTCTTTTTTCCTTCTTATCATGCCAAAATCTATGTAGCATTAAAAAAAAAAATTTCAGAATTTATTTCCTTTTTCAAGCTTCGTTTCAAAGTCAGTTATTTCACTTTTGTTCTTTCGGATAATTTAACACTTACAATTTCATTTGATCATATTTTCTGAATATATGGCCAAAAACTCTAAACACAAACGTTAAATGTAAATGTTTAACGAATGCATTCTTGTGTAGACTTTCATTCAGAAGTGTATGATATGAATATTTAATACAACTATTTTTAAATTACTTTTCTCATATGTTATTAAGTTTGTTTGCATTGTATGTTTATACCAATTTAATTTAAAATGTGAGTATATGTAAGCAATGAAAACCTGTGTTATAAAATTTCTTAAACAGAATAAAGATTTGTACGTACATAAGAAAACTCGTGTGTTACATATTAGATGTCATTAATTTGTATGAAACACCAATTTCATACTTAATGTCTCAAGCAAAATAAAGAATGCTCGAAAATGGAAATCATGTTGGGCCAAACATTAACAATAATTACATCTAAAATAATATTTAAATTATAGAGATTATAAGTGTCGCTGTTTTGTTATTAGTGAAAACCTGTTCAAACGAAAACCATTGCTAAAATTGCATTATATTTAAAACATAAGTAAAATACTCATAAGTTAATAACAATAATAAACAAAAGAATAAGATCAATATAAAATACATTTTAATTTGTTTAAAAATGAAAGGATCTTTCGTGTGAAATAATTGTCCTCATTATTAGATTTAAATAATCTAATTTTGAAAAGATTTAATCATTAGATTTTTAAAGGACAATTTCATTCAATTCAGTAAATTTTTATATGATGGTCTTTTTGTAAGTATAGTTTTATTAATAGAAAAATATATCTACAATATGTAGATTTTGAAATCATAATACTTATCATTCTAATAGTGATCATTCAATGTGATACATGAAAATATTTTAAAATTGAGGAAAGAGTTGAAGTTTATATTAACACTGTGTAAACTGGTAGAACTGGTAAGTACGAACGGTTAGATTTTGAGATTACGAGCAGAACGCTAGAAGAGTCTGAGGGAGATGCACGGTCAGGGACCGTATGTGATGTGTTCATGGTTTTTAAGTATAAAATAGAATTGATATTGTAGAAGAGGCACAAAGTGCCTTGTGTATTAAAATAGTGTACGTAAAGTATTGTTAATATTGTAAATAAATTAATATAAAGAGAGAGTCCGTCCACCAGACGCCTACAACGCAAAACCACCTGACACAATTAGACGCTAGCAGGCTACAACAAATTTCAGAAGTGGGATAGAGACAACAGAAGTAACATGCAGTAAATTGTATATTTCTGAACAGAATGCCAAGGTCAAGTTCATTTTCAGATTATAATATGCTTAAAACTAGAGATTTCAGGTTTAATAATTTATTGATAAGCAAAATATTCTAACATAAATTCTTTAATAACATCTTTTGAAAATCTGGATAAAATATCCAAAAAACAACTCAAATTGATAAGAACTAAGTATGTTCCTTAGTATGTAATAAACATGATTTTGATTTTATTTTTATTATTTTCATTTACATATAAGCTTAGAAAATTTATAAAAGTATTTTGTGATATTTTAAGTTTTTATGCTCAGTAATTGAGTTGCTATATATTCTTTTTTTTCCATTAAAAAAATTTTGAATAAATATTTTTTATGAAAGCTCATAGTAATTTCAGTTGGATATGGGCATTTCATATTTCTAGCATAATAATTATTTATATGCACATTATTATCCAGCTCAATGCTACAGTGAAAAAAAAAAAGATCATTTATTTTTGCTTGTGATGGACACAATTTTCATTAAAATGTAGATGCTTTGATCGTAATAACATCGTAAATGCTATTAATAGTCATTATTACAATTCATTTTCATTGAATGCATATTTGTTTCATAATGAGGATCCATTTTAAACAGAATTATGGATCCTTATTATGAAACGAAATACGCAATTTTACTAAAATATCTCATATATTATGGATTTTGAGTATCTACTTCAATTTTCTCAAGATTTTGAAAAAAAAAACAACTTTTTTTTTCTATTTGAAGTCCCACTTTAAAAGAATTAAGGAACACGAACACCTACGAAGGAATTTTTTTGAAATTATTTAGATACTTTATCTTTTTACACATTTTTGGATTAAATGTATCTAAAAACTTATGATTTCACATAAATATATTTCATTATTATTTTTTTTTTAATTTTTATAGGCCAAAATATGGGGAAAAAAGGCCAAAACTTCATATTATTACAAAACATGATAACTCAATAATATCATTCAAATCAATATTTTTTTTAATTTCTAAGTTTGTATTTGTTTGTACTAATATTCTACATGGAATACACCTCTGGTAAATTTATATCTTTTTTTATTATTCTGTATTAGTTTAAATGTTGTCAACACAAAATTCTTCAAGAATTTGCATGTAATTACAAGTTTAACAATTAAAAAACAAAATATTTATGTAACTAGAATCATTTACAAGGTCTATTCCCCGTAAACGTTTATGAAAAACATTTATACCAAGTTTTGTAGCATTTGGATCAAAATTACTTGTGCTATGGTGTTTCACGTGAAAACAAAAAGCTTAAAAATCCATTCTGAGAAAAAGCTAAAACCAACATTTAATTATAGATATTACTTTTAAAAATGTTATAAATTTATTAAAATGTCATTGAATTATCAAGTTCATATTCGTTTTCATTAAAAAATATAGTTTTTATTTTTTCCTTAAAGCCCTGAAAATTTTCTGAGGTCTGTTTTGGCGAAGAATTTTAAATTTGTTGGACATGTTTTTCTACAGTTTCCACCTCTGGCAGATTCCGGTTTTTGACGTGCTGGAGTGCGGACGTGTTTTTGCACCGCTCTTGACTTTAGTTTTGAGCTTTAGGTTTGCTGTGAACTTTGCATTTTATTTTTCAAAGCGATTTTAACGGCTTCGGAAAATTATTTTTTAATTTAAATCTTATATTAAATTAGATTTACATTAATTTCTGGAATGAGCCACACTTCTTCTGGTAAATTGAAGGAAGATCCTCCGCCACCATCACTTTCTCATCTCTTATCTCCTGACAGCCCTTCTATCCTAACGAATACTGAAGTGAACTTGGACAACGATCAATCCTCAACGACCTACACACTAGTCCCACCTCTTAGGGAAATATCGAACGAATTCATCCTTATGAACCAGATAATGCTCAGGAAAGCTTCACAGTTCAAATATCGTCTTACCCAAATGGCTGCGAAAATCGAAAACGCCAAGCCCGAGGACCATACAGCATGTCAGCTCCACACTCAGATGGCTGAGACATATAAGCACATGGACGACCTAAAATATGAATTTGAATAAGTCTATTCCAAATTCCATCACTGAAGGAAATTGAGGAAAGACGTTAAAGAGCACACTATGCTAGAGAACTTTAGCAACGGCAAATGTACCAGCCCTACCCATCATCGACCCAACCATCGCCACCACGACCAAAAATACTAACGATTCCAGAAAAGACAAAAAGACCTGCTGACGGTGAAGGCTTCCAAATACCATCTAAAAACTTGATCAGGAAGCGACCACAGGCGGTCTGCGATCCTAACGTCCCCCTGCAAAAATCTTTCGCCGCTGTCGGTAACATCAATAGTATACTAGAACTACAAGATGCTGTCTATGAGTCAAAACCACCACCCATCTACTTCCAACCCAAGAGTGATTGGAATTCTGTCGTCAATATTTTAAAATCTGAAGTACCTCTGCTCCAGAGTAATATGGAGGCATACCGTGGACGCCCGGGCCCCAACCAATGCTCGAATTGCCAGGGCTACTTCCATTCCTCGGAAGTGCGACCAAATGCGTCACATGCGCCGGCCTCCACAAGGCGGAGAATTGCGATCGACCCTTCGACCAAGCCCCCCCACCTGCATCAACTGAGGAGGAGATCATGCCGCAAATTGGAGAGAATGCCCCAGGTTCCCGAAGTAATAAAACAGCAACAGCAAAAAATAGACCACTTCTACCAACAACCAGGTCGGTCACTCCTATGCGAGCATGACCGCATGGAGGAAAGAAGTCCCCCTGCGCCAGCAGCCATCGCAAACCACCCAGTCGGCTACCGGATTCCCCATTCTCGCGCTGATGAGTAAGTAAAGTAAAGGCTGGTGTATTTGGTGTGCCAAGGGTAAAGCCCAGTACCTCCGTAATTTTAAATTTACAGAATAATTATAAATAACAAAAGTTTAAATTAAAAAGTATTAAGTTAAAGAGCACAAGCAAACGCCGATGATGACTCCCCAGCCGAAGGATGAAATGGACGTTTCGCTGATAATAGGACAATTGTTCAACTTCATAAAGCAGGGCATGGCTGCTCCTATTTTAGTAAAAGCATTTAAACAGTGTCTGCCGCAACTACGCGAAAAGACAGACAATCATACCAGGATCTACGTGAGCATTAACCAGAGCAGTAAATTTCAAAGTTCAGCTCCGACGTGCAACTTCTTATGGTTTGAGCTACCTGGAATGCGAATGGACTGCGTTCCAGAGGTAAAAATTCCTTATAGAGCACGACTTTTTGGTCCAGAAAAACTAAATGAAAATCTGAAGAGACCCCACTGATCACAAATTACTGTTTGGTTTGCTTTTAATATAAATACCTGTACCGCCACTTACTCGTGCAGGATTTTGGTTGGCTCTATCTGTACGATAGAACCTGTAATTTGCGATCAAAGGGTTATAACCAGAAGACAGTTTTGTTTCCTGAACCAAAAATACATCAAGTTTCTGCTCATCTAAGAACTCCCTAACCTCGTGAATTTTGGGCAGCAAAGAATTTGCGTTCCAGAAGCCTATGGTAAAGAGACTCAGGTCCAAAGAGAGTTAAGCCGTACAGAACTCACTAGTAGAAATAACCTGAGTGTACGTCGCAAAGAGGTGAAAACTCATGTCAAATTTATTTTGCGAGCTCCGCATTTTGTCTTTAGCTAAGCCAAATGCCTGCAGTATAATATGACTGTGGGATGGGTAGCGTTAGCTAAGTCCATTAGATACTGAAATATCTCCGACAGTGAACATTCAGAATTGTAAACAACTCTTTCAGTCACCGCGGGAGCAGGCCGATTTGGGTTAGCACGAGGCAAGGCTCCTCCTGGGCTATGATTGGCTGAGGGGCGTGGCTAACCTGCTTACCCTCGTTCGCCTTGCGGAGAACTTCGGAGAAAGCTCTACTTTCATTAACCGGACAGCTAGTGAACATTGGCTGCGTTCTGGTAGTATTATTTGCTTTGAATTTAGGTGGCATAGGGGTTTTACCATTATTTTTAATTATTTTAGAATTTTTAGACCCAGATTTTTGACTGGGATTGGGCATTTTGGGGCATCCGCGCCAGTTCGCGGTATGAGCTCCATTGCAGTTAGCACACTTCAGTGGCTGATCCAAAGAAAGTGTACATTGCCGGACTCTATGTGGGCCAGCACATCTAACACATCTAGTTGGAAGCCGGCATACTTCCGAAGAATGGAAGAATCCTTGGCAATTCCAACAGACCGAAGGGCCGGGTTGACCCTTATAACTTTCAACATGGACTCTCAGGCCGAGAAGAGTTGATAAGTTATAAATTTCCTCCGTATGAGAGGAAGGGGCAAGCTGTACATAGAAAAGGGCATTGGCTCCCTGGTCCTAAATTTTGACATCCGAGCACATTTAACAATTTGGAACTGAAGTGCTCGGAGCTCGGCCTCAACATCTTCTACTGGGGTATGGCCAGGAGACCGCGGATCACGATCTTTATGGGCCGGTCCTTCTCTAGCATGAGAGTTTTAAAGGGGGTGCCGTGACTTTCCAAAATGGAAGCAAGGGTCCTATACTCTGTTTCATTTTCCACAGTAATTTTTAGAAAATTACCGGAGAGTTTAGCATTGATGCTAGGAACTTCAATTCTTAGCTGATTCAAAACATTCCACCATTTGCCCTTTGCGGACACAAAGAATGGTGGTATCCTACTAGCTCGTGGTTTCATGGAGCTCTTGCTTACGTCAGCAGCCAACGTGGTGTTAGTGGGGAAATGATATTCGCAGCCATAGTTACCCGTTTGTCTTTTTTCTTTTGTACGGTGATGAATCCTTCATCATCATCATTGACGGGGTTCTTCCTCTTGGTTGCTGGGCCAGTAGTTTTAGGCTCAATGGTTGCAGCTGCCTGAATGGTGTTGGCAGCAGGGATCACCTCTGTGGGTTGGGGTTGGGTGGAAATTTCGGTTTCTTTAGCTAGGATCTCCAGGTCCTTTGCTTTACGCATTTCGATAAGCTCCTTTTTGATGGTAGGAGGGAGGCAGGAACTCCGGTGTACGTGGAGATGGCACGGATGCGCTTACTGCATTCCTCGATGTAGGGAGGTTGTTTCCCATGTTGGGGACCGCACATTTTGTGCAGCACTGGAAAAACTTGTGTATCATGTCCATTAGTGAGGCGCTTCTTTGAGCAACTCTTCAAAGAAGAGGTAATGCTCAAGAGTTGGCTCCGATACCCGTTTGAGGCAAGGTTCTTGATGAGGTAGTCATTTTGGCTAGGTCCTCATTGAGACGCTGGCGGAAGTGTCCATGTCGGCAATCAAAGGGTCAATCTGGTTAATGCCCTGCTCGTGCAAGGGCGGACTTTCTGGCAAAAGTTCAATAACCGGAGGCCGGAAGAAGATTGTGACATAATTATAGTTTGTAAAAGAAACTATAATATAAATTAAAGGTGAAGAAGAAAATTCAAAAAACAGTTCAGAAGAAAACAATCCTCAGCTGAAAGATCCACAAATTCCAAATTGGCAGGAGCGAGCTCAAGAACACGTCTGTTCTCGCCGAAGGTCAGACTCGGAATCGGTGAAAATCGGGATTTTGCTGAAAGGTTTTCTCAACAGAGACGTTCGTCTAAATAGTGTTGTCTGAGGCGTCATGGCCTGAATGGTGTGTTGCCTTCGTTGCTGTGAGAATTCCTTAGTTTTAAGTCTAACAACAGCTACCTGTCTGAAATAATCGGCTCTGGCGTTTGGATCTCTAGATTCTTGCCAGAACCGACGTAGTGCGTTGCTATTATATTTAATTTCCTTTTTATGCTCGCTTGGAAACCTAACAGGCGGAGGCTTAAATTTAGGTTTTAGAAGATCTCTCAGAGCTCCTTGCAGAGTGAGCTACAATTCCTGAATGAGTCGCTCCGATTCTGTGTGCGTCAACGGAATGCCTTGGTCGCGAAGCGACCAAACCTCAAATAGCTTCATAAAAATAAAAAGTACAGTCGGCTCCAGGCCCAGTGTAAATTGAGAAAAACCATTGCAAAATTACAATTAAAGAAAAGTTTATTGAGTATATAATAAAGAAACAAAAACATTTAATCAAAGAGCAAAAACAGAACGATGACAATAGAAGCAGAGCCATAGCACCATTGAGCACCCACGCAGCAGCAGATCAAATAAAACAAACACGCGCGAACGCGCCCCTTAGTCAAACATAACCAGGACCACAGAAATGTGTCAAAAAAAGAGTCAATAAAAAGTGTCAAAAGTGTCAATAAAAAGGTGTCAGAAATGTCAAAAAAGTGTCCAAAAGAAGCAAAGAGGAACAACCTCTTACTTATTAATATTTAAAACATGCTTCGGTCTTTTTACGAGTGCAAGGAATTGAAATGTCATAATTGAAGGTGTTGATAGCATTAATTACCGGATTGTGTGAATTATTAATAGAAGTGTAGAAATTTTGAGCAATTTTGTCAACATATTCGCGAAAGCTAGGCATGGATAGTGAGTGTTTGATTTCTTTGTTTCGAAAGTACCATGGTGCGTCAACAATCATTCTGATGACTTTATTTTCCAGTCGTTCAATAAGAAGAAAGTTACTTTGTGCAGTTGAGCCCCAAACTGGACTCGCATATGCTATAATTGAACGTAAATAAGCAAGATAGATTAGTTTTTAAGCCTAACACAGAACAGAACTACCTAAAACAGAATAGAATTTTCTTAGTTGGTTATTGAATTTATTTCTAACGTAGTCAATATGAGCTTTATAAGTTAGTTGGCGATCTAGAATTACTCTAAATATTTAGCTTCTTTAGACCAGGAAATGTTAGTGTTGTAAATAGTTATATTAGAGGATTACGGTTATTTTCCTGTTAAATAGTACGCCTTCAGTCTTCTCGCGACATTAAGTTTTATTTTCCATGTGTCCAACCAAATTTCAAGTTTATTAATGTAATTTTTGTAAATTTTTCTGTAAAAATGTATTTTCCTCCCCTGTAATAATAGCTGTATCATCAGCATAAAGAGTCAATTTAATCGTGTGTTCTTGTGGTATGTCATTTGTGTAGATGTTGTATAAAAAAGGTCCCAAAATAGAGCCCTGAGGAACGCCTGCAAGAATATTACAGTTTTTAGAGTCAACGTGATTAACCGAGACAACAAAACTCCTTTCAGAGAGGTAGTGCTTGATAATTTTGATGATAAATGGAGAATAATGAAATTGTATCATTTTATAAATTATCTTTGATTTGCTTGCGCAATCGTTTCTGCACTTTGATTGTTTCACGCCATTTCCAGTTTGAATTGTTTTTAATTGTGAGTTCTCGCGACTTCACAGTATTAGATTGAAACATGAGACACCAGACTTCTGCTGGTGTGAAGTTTTAGCAGAGGACCTGCCGCTCCTTTGTAGTCGACTCCTTTCTCCCGACAGCCCCCAGACGCTTGTACTGTGGAATTAACATGCAAAGCCGTTGGACGGAATAATAATTGAAAACGCCAATGTAAGCTTTTGGCTCCAGAGCTGTAGTTAACCAAATCACTGACAGCTTGTCTCAATCAGGTAACCGCGCTCATGCCTGGTGAAGGCATCCTAACTGCACAGCACTCCATTTAATCTCACTTCATGGTGGCAACTCAAAATTGCTAAAACCTTCAAGCTTGATGCCTGAAGTCACCCAGCTCCACTCAGAGATGGCTGGCTTACAAAGCCACAGAGAGCCTAAGCAAATATGAATTTGGAACCACACTATTCCAAATTCCCTCCTTCTTGAAATTGATGACCGAGGCAAACGTGCACAACAGATTGCAAGGGACCTCCCTGCATCCGCTAGTGCTCCAGCATTGCCCATCTTGATGGCACCTTAGCTGCATCGACTATGCAGCCAAATGATAGCAGGAAAGACAAGAGACCAGCTGATGGTGATGGTTTCCAACTACCGCCTGCTAACCTGACTAAAAGCAAGTTCGGAAGCTAACACTCCAGGTGAACTCCCGGAGTTGCCACCCAAAATGCTTTTGGTGCGCCAGTAGGGGAATATCGCTCGGTAGTGCCCTGAGTCCAGGGCAATGCTGTGTACGACGCGCCCAGCGCCTTCCTCCCATCTTCTCTTCCAGCCCAAGAGCGACTGGAATGGCAAAGTAATCAACATTCTGAAATCGAATGCCGCTCAATCAGAGTTAAATATACGTGGGCGTTTCGGTAAAGATCCAAGTCTCCAATGATTATAATTCTAGAAAGCTTCACTGCTTTATGGAGAGTGAGCCTGATTATGTGGAAAAGCTTTCTACGGTCCTGGGAAGGAGTAACGCGCTCTGAATTGCGCAAAGCTGATCCGTGGATTGGTGCCGGCCTGAACTGGGACCAACCCAGCGGCCATCATCAGCTGCCGACCAGCGGTGAAGAGAGGGCTTTCACTGTGCTGAAGATATCCGGGCCGCTTTCCTGCAATTCCAACCCAGCGGATCCAATGCCTCTCTTCTACACTCAGCTGAAGAAGACTGAGCAGACGAGTAAGATTTACCACGTAACTGAACTAATGGGTACTGTAACGTCCACTGAGAAATGCTGCAGATTGCCCTCCGCCCTGCTGCCAGTGCTGGAATTACAGGGGGCCCTTGCGCACTCCTCGGAGGTTTGCCACCTACCCACCCGATGCTCGTTGTGCGAGACCACACGCAGAGATACCTCAATGCCAATTGGACGAATGACCAGCCGCCAAGATGTATCAATTGCGGTGGCGATC
>BPLR01006827.1:0-18207 GCA_021605095.1 Caerostris extrusa
CCATGCATTGCTTCAAGTAGCGTTTTTCCGAAAGAATCGTTGATACATTCAGAGATGCGAGTGGTATATATTAAAATTATTTTTCAGGAATTTCCAACCTAATTTACGAAATCGAAATTCTGAACAGAGGATTATATAAATAAAAAGTGTAAAGTAGCACTTTTATCTGATTTTTAACTTTATTTATTTTAATTTTACAAAAATCTTAAAAGGTTGCATTTTTATTACTAAACTCGTGTTTTCAGCATCCATTTCGCCCAACTTAGCTTTCATTTCGTGCTTTTCTTTATTGGCTACTATTATATTATTATTAATCTATTTTTATGTTAACTATTATTGTATTTCATACTCTTGCTTTTCTTTAAAATTCATTTGGGCAAGCTCCTAATAGTCTTCACCGTACTTTCTCGCAAAGCATTTCTTCATCGTCTTTGTACTGAAACAAGATAGAAGCAACATGTCAAATCAGAAATTCAAAAAAGACGACAAATTAATGTTACAGTTTCTTAAAAAGTCTTTTTTATTTTGTCTCTAATGTAGCTGGCAAACTTTTAGACATGGATGTCTTGCGGTAAACGCTGCACAGACGTTACTCACTGTAATACTGAGGGGCGCGTAAGTTGAAGATAAGCGATTTGACGTGGAGTAACATGCTCCCGCAACGCCTCCTACAATCATATTAGACTGGGACTCCATGTTTGAAGTGATTCTGAATCAATATGACACATCCATGGCACCACCGGATTCGAAACCTGAAAACCTGTGGTACCGCAAGCCAGAGCGCTAGCCACTGGCCATTCAGGCGCCTTCTAAAAAAGTTTAAGAGAATATTTTCACACTTAATCAAAATGTTTTTACTATATTTTCCATAAAATATTTGTTTTCTTTATTAAAGTAATATTTAATATCAAAATGGATAATACGAAGTTACTGCCTATGCTCCGATTTCCATACACTCTTGAGATTGATCAGATGGCGTTACTCCAATCCTATCGTTTCATGTTTATATGACATAACATTCCAGATTGACCAGATGGGTATAATATCCACCCCATTGCCCCATGATTATAAGGACATAAATATCCCTGAGATTGGATCAGATATAACATCTAACTTATTGCTCTGCGTTTAGTATGGACATAACATCCTGAGATTGGATCAGATGGTATAACATCTAACTTATCGTCTCCATGATTATATGACTAACATCCTGAGATTGGATCAGATACAACATCTAACTTATCAGTCTCATGTTTATAAAGGAGCATAATATCCTTGAGATTGAGATCAGATGGTATATAGGTCATCCAACTTCATCGCTCCATGTTTATACATATAAGCAACATCCTGAGATTGGATCAGATGGCAACATCTAACTTAATGCTCATGATTATAAGGACATAACATCCTGAGATTGGATCAGATGGTATAACATCTAACTCTATCGTTTCATGTTTATATGACATAACATCCTGAGATTGGATCAGATGGTATAACATCTAACTTATCGTTTCATGTTTATATGACATAACATCCTGGAGATTGGATCAGATGGTATAACATCTTAACTTATCGTTTCATGTTTATATGACATAACATCCTGAGATTGATCAGATGGTATAACATCTAACTTATCGTTTATTCATGTTTATAGTGACATAACATCCTGAGATTGACATCCTTAGATGGCAGATGGTATAACATCTAACTTATCGTTTCATGATTATATGACATAACATCCTGAGATTGGATCAGATGGTATAACATCTAACTTATCGTTTCATGTTTATATGACATAAATATCCTGAGATTGGATCAGATGGTATAACATCTAACTTATCGTTTCATGTTTATATGACATAACATCCTGAGATTGACAGATGGTATAACATCTAAATTTATCGTTTCATGTTTATATGACATAACATCCTGAGATTGATCAGATGGTATAACATCTAACTTATCGTTTCATGATTATATGACATAACATCCTGAGATTGGATCAGATGGTGGTATAACATCTAACTTATCGTTTCATGTTTATATGACATAAACATCCTGAGATTGACTCAGATGGTATAACATCTAACTTATCGTTTCCATGTTTATATGACATAACATCCTGAGATTGGATCAGATCGTATAACATCTAACTTATCGTTTCATGTTTATATGACATAACATCCTGAGATTGATCAGATGGTAACATCTAACTTATCGTTTCATGATTATATGACATAACATCCTCCTGAGATTGATCAGATGGTATAACATCTAACTTATCGTTTCATGTGTTTATATGACATAACATCCTGAGATTGATCAGGTGGTATAACATTCAATTTATCATCTCATGATTATATGACATAACATCCTGGAGATGGGATCAGATGGTATAACATCTAACTTATCGTTTCATGTTTATAAAGTAGACATAACATCCTGAGATTGATCAAAATGGTATAACATCTAACTTATCGTCTCATGATTATATGACATAACATCCTGAGATTGGATCAAATGGTATAACATCTAACTTATCGTCTCATGATTATATGACATAACATCCTGAGATTGATCAAATGGTATAACATCTAACTTATCGTTTCATGTTTATATGAGATTGATCAGATGGTATAACATCTAACTTATCGTTTCATGTTTATATGACATAACATCCTGAGATTAGATCAAAATGAACATAACATCTAACTTATCGTTTCAAGGATTATATGACATAATATCCTGAGATTGATCAGATGGTATAGTAGCTAAGCTACTGTCTCATAATTCAGATGACATACCATTTAATTTACTATTCAGGGTTCAAATGGTATAACACCCCTGAGAATGGATCAGATGACATACCATCTAATTTACCATATATGGTTCAAACGGTATAACACCCTGAGAATGGATCAGATGACATACCATCTAATTTATCGTCTCATGATTATATGACATAATACCTAAATTGCCATATAGATTATATGACATAATACCTAAATTACCATATAGAAATATATGAAATAACACCTGAGATTGACCAGAGGGTATAACATCTAAGATACTGTCTCATGGTTCAAATGACACAACACCCTGAGATTGGGCCAGATGTCATAACATCTAAGTTACTGTTTCAAAATTCAGATGACATTACCTGAGAATGGAACGTGTGGCATAACATCTAAGTACATCAAGGTTCAGATAGCATAACACCTTGAGATTGGAGCAAGTGGCATAAAATCTAATTTACCGTCTCATGATTATATGACATAACATCCTGAGATTGGATCAGATGGTATAACATCTAACTTATCGTCTCATGTTTATATGACATAACATCCTGAGACTGGTTCAGATGGTATAACATCTAACTTATCGTCTCATGATTATATGACATAACATGCTGAGATTGGATCAGATGGTATAACATCTAATTTATCGTTTCATGTTTATATGACATAACATCCTGAGTTTGGATCAGATGATATAACATCTAACTTATCGTTTCATGTTTATATCACATAACATCCTGAGATTGGATCAGATGGTATAACATCTAATTTATCATCTCATGATTATATGACATAATATCCTGAGATGGGATCAGATGGTATAACATCTAACTTATCGTTTCATGTTTATATGACATAACATCCTGAGATTGGATCAAATGGTATAACATCTAACTTATCGTCTCATGATTATATGACATAACATCCTGAGATTGATCAAATGGTATAACATCTAACTTATCGTTTCATGTTTATATGAGATTGATCAAATGGTATAACATCTAACTTATCGTTTCATGATTATATGACATAATATCCTGAGATTGGATCAGATGGTATAGTAGCTAAGCTACCGTCTCATAATTCAGATGACATACCATCTAATTTACCATTCAGGGTTCAAATGGTATAACACTCCTGAGAATGGATCAGATGACATACCATCTAATTTACCATATATGGTTCAAACGGTATAACACCCTGAGAATGGATCAGATGACATACCATCTAATTTATCGTCTCATGATTATATGACATAATACCTAAATTGCCATATAGATTATATGACATAATACCTAAATTACCATGTAGAATATATGACATAACACCTTGATATTGGACCAGAGGGTATAACATCTAAGATACCGTCTCATGGTTCAAATGACACAACACCCTGAGATTGGGCCAGATGTCATAACATCTAAGTTACCGTTTCAAAATTCAGATGACATTACCTGAGAATGGAACGAGTGGCATAACATCTAAGTACATCAAGGTTCAGATAGCATAACACCTTGAGATTGGAGCAAGTGGCATAAAAATCTAATTTACCGTCTCATGGTATAAAAATTCATGGTAACATAAAGGTCAATATTCAGTTTCAGATATTTTGATCTCCTGCTTTTACATTGATAGCACCACTACGGTAGATCTACGTCGTTCGCATAGTAGAAGAGACGGTATGGTAAATATAAAGCATTTCAAGAATAATTATTCATTTCTATGTTATATTGGAATGAACACCCCATGGGTGGCATCTGGGACTCGTACCTCCCACCTCGAGCCAGATGAAAAGAGTTTCTGGCCTAGAGATTTAATGTACTCATTGATGTGTTTCCAATCCCTTACTTCGGAAACCCGGTATGCTATTGAGAAACTACTAGTCCATTTCTGCCGAAAATAAAACTGTATCGACAGTTTGTTATATTAAATTAAAAACTTTATGTAGTTCCTTAACAAAAATTAGCTGCAGTTTTATTGTATTGGCGTGTTCGATGATTTAGATACTAACAGTAGTTGGTAGTTGTACACATTTGTTTAACTATTAAAGCATGTTTATGTCTTAATACCAACTCGTTAAACACTATTACTTTCCCCAACTAATGCCCAATGACCAAAAGGCAGCCAAATAAAGAAAAACTGTCTGTTCGAAATGTTCCTTTCATTTTCTGTATAGCACTCAACGGCACAAACAACAGCAGGTCCCCAGTGACTAAAAAGGGAGCTTTTAATCTGGGAATGTAGGGCAGTGAGAAGTTGCAGCAGCAAGGTTGCTTCAAGACCTTTTTTTTTTTTTTTTTTTTTTTTGTTCGGGAAGATCAGTTTTGCTTCTGTTTTCTTGAAAACAATTCTTTCGTACACGGGCACTTCAACGGAATAAACAACTCTTTTAATCTTGAGACATCCTTTTCCGCGTTTAAAGTTTTATTTTTCAGCGGAAAAAAAGATGTTGTTTGATTCTTAAGTAGACGTGTTTGGAAACATTGAGACATTAGTGACTCAAGCTATCCATGTTTGTACATTAATAAATTAATTTCATTGCTCATAGAGGTAATTGGTGCATTTTTGCATTTGCAGAGGTAATTGGCGCTACAGTGCACCAATCAAACTTATAAAGTTAGATTCGTTTAATTAAGTAGACGTATTTGGAAATGTTGAATCATTAAGAGACTCAAGTCATCCATGTTTGTGCATTAATAAATTAATTTCATTGTTTATCGAGTTAATTTATGCACTTTTTTTACAGTGCACCAATCTAACTTTTATAAAGTTCGATTCGTTTAATTCTTAAATATACGTGTCTAGAAGCGTTGTGTCATCAAGGGTCAGCCAACCAAGTTTGTACATTAATAAATTAATTTCATTGCTCATAGAAGTAATTTTTGCATTTTGTCTAAAGTGCACCAACTAACTTTATAAAGTTAGATTGGTTCAAATCCAGGTATCCCATGTTTTTATTTATTTATTTATTTATTTTCTTATTTTCATTAGTATTCAGTTTATACTAACTTATATCTTAACACTGTCAAACAATTAATTCAATTTGAATAGTTTGTTAGTCGGCGATTTGATGTTCCTTGTATGTATATACCTATCGCTCAGCGATAGAGCATGTGATGATTGAAGAGCAAGAGGTCCTTGATTCAAACTCACTTCCCTTCTGTAATTTTTAAAAAATTTTCCTTTGTCGAACAGTAACTTTGTGCACTATATTATATAAATGTTTTGAAATATTTTTCCTTATATGTATATACACCAAGTGTTTCAGGTTCGAGTCCCTGACAGTTCCATGGATGTTTGTAGTGGTTTGGAATCCACTTTAAATCGTATCTCGTACTAATATGACTGTAGAGGGTTGGGCGTACAGCTTACAACCCTGCCCTGTAAAAAGAAATCATATCCTGTCTTGAAATCCGCTAGTAGACAGACGGCCTTGGCCCACCAAGGGGCTGTTGGTCAATGATGGAGAAAATATGTGATATAAAAACAAACGCTTAACTATGCCTCTACAGCCCATGAGGGCTGTCAGCTTCACACCAAAAATTTCTACAGTCTTATTAGAACGGGACCCTACTGTTTAAAGTGGATTCCGAACCCACTACAAACATCCATGGCATCGCCGGGACTCGAACCTGTGGAAACTGAGCACCAGAGGATAGTCACTCGGACATCAGGTCCCACATCCCATATAAAATGCCTATTTCATTCAAATCCCAACAAGTGTTAATATTTTTTTTTTCTTTTTTTTTTTTGTGAATTGGGCACCTATGACAATTCTTCATTTCTAAAAAATTTCAATAATTGGGAAATATCCTCTTATAAATCACAATATTTTTTTCTTTCAAATGCAGCTGGCAAACACAGAACAACTCGATCTTGATGCCTTAAGGCAAGCGCTGCACAGACGTCACTCACTTTGCATTACCCAGGGGCGCGTAACTTGAAGATAAGCCACGGACGCGGAGTAACAATGCTCCCGCAGCGCTCTATGATCCTATTAGACCTACTTTTTAAAGTGGATCCCGATCCACTACAAACAACCATGGCACCGCCGGGACTCGAACCCGAAACCCGTGGTACCGAGCGCCAGAGAGCTAACCACTCGGCCATTCAGACCCTAAAATGACATTATAATAGTATATATATATATATATATATATATATTTTTTTTGTTTGCTTTAACTAATAATTAAATGAATTCCACATTTTGGAACATTGAAAATTTT
The DNA here is from genome assembly GCA_021605095.1 of Caerostris extrusa. Classification (NCBI taxonomy): domain Eukaryota; kingdom Metazoa; phylum Arthropoda; class Arachnida; order Araneae; family Araneidae; genus Caerostris; species Caerostris extrusa. The sequence continues at coordinate 7,025 of BPLR01006827.1, forward strand.
TAGAAAATGCTGTTAATTTTTTTTGTAAATTTATTTATGGTCCTAATTATTGTCTGCTGGAAAATAAAATAAATAAAGAATTATTCTTAAAATATATTTTACTAGAGCATCATTATACTTACCTTGAAATTACAATGATGATTGGTAGTGAAAAAGTAAACAATGTTGAATAAACGTGGAATATTTCTCATCGATTATTATTTTAATAAATATATTTTTCATCATCTCAAGCAAATATACTATTTTTATAACTTTCATAACTGTTTTTTAAACTAATTATTTGTTTTATTTAAAAATAAAAGTAAAATATAAAAATAAATAATAAAAATAATAAAATAGATAATAAAAATAAAATATAAAAATATTTTTTTACGCACATATGGATTGTTTTATACCCGAAAAAAAAAAACCAAGTGTATATTAGTTAGGAAAAATTATAATGTATTATTATATTTATATTTTAGTTAAATTTAAAGAAAATCATGAGTTAAATTTATAAAATTTAAAGAAATTTATTCAAAAATTAATCACATCGATAACGAATCGTTTGAAGAGATATCTTATCAGAAACATTCGACTGGTTCGAACATTCGACAATTCGGACACCTGTTCTCAAAAAGAAAAGTTTATAAAAGCGCCATCTATTTATAAGAATAATGATTATTTTAATGTCAATTTTTATGCAAATTAGAAATGTTATATACGAAATGAGTTAAAAAAAAAAAAATAAGTCAGTTTTTTTCAACTTTTTTAAAGCATTATATAATTTTTTTTAAATTAATTTTTTAAAAATTTAAGTATTTATTGAAATTAATCGCATTAAATTAAATTAATTATTTATTACGAAATTAAAATTTTCACATAACGATATCTGAGTAATTTTTTTTTAATTGCTCATGCATATAAATTATTTGATTTATAAACCAAATTTAAGTGTTTTAAACTTAGTTATCTATTAAAAATTAAATATTTTCCAATTTCTATAAACATTTATTTTAATATTCTACAACAATTGATTAAATTTGAATAGATTGTAAACTGTTAAACGACGTCCAACGGGGGTATAGCCAGTGGTAGAGCATTCGACTGCAGATCGAGAGGTCCCCGGTTCAAACCCGGGTGCCCCCTGTGATTTCTTTTTTGCTTTTGTGTAGCTATATTATATATTTATAATATTCCTAATATATTTATATATACTTATTAATTTAATAATATTTATTTATTTATTTTATAATATATATTAATTAGAAATATTTTCAATAAAATAATTTTGACATACTTACACAATATGTAAATGTACAATTGTATAATACATAAATGTAACTGTATAAATGTGTAATATATAAATGTATTGAAATTTTAAAAATCAAAAATATTTGAAACAATATTTATAATTGAGAAAAAAATAAAATAAAAATTGACCGCATATATTGACAGTAGAAAATAAATAACATGAATAACAGCATACGGTACAGAAAATCAATTAAAAAGTAGGATGTTTCGGAAATATGACATTGTTTGGTCATTTCAGACAAAGCTTCTTGGATTTGATGTTTGACGTTGACTGGAAAAATTTGATTTTGCCTGCTCCTCAGTGGAAAATATGACATTGTTTGGTCGGTTATAGAGAAGTTTTTCTTGATATGACGTTGATTAAAATTTGTCAAAAGAATTTGACTTGCCTGCTCCAAGATGATTCGAAAAAATATGACGTTTTTTGACGTTTGATTAAACTCTGTTGAAAGAATTTCAGACAAAATGACATACTTTTTGGTCATTTTTGATTTGAATTGATTAAAAATCTGTCTAAAGAACTTGATTTACTGTTCTTCACCTCCATCCATATGGCTAGGTAGAAACCTAGGTAGGTAAACCTCCCATCCATATGGCTAGGTAAGACATGATAAAATCCAGTGGCCAGAAACACCTTTCATTGAGCTTAACATAGAGCGTGGTGAACTCCAAGTAACATACTTAAGGTCCTCGTAAGAATCTATGATGATGGCATCTTTAGTAGGTTTGCGTATGAAGTATTGCGTATGAATCCCCTATTGCTCATCCTTGGTTAGGCTGAATTTGCTGTATTTCTGCCTTGTGAACCCCATGTACCATCCCTGAGAGATTCATAGAAAACTATGATGGCAAAATGTAGGTACAGTATATTAAGCTCCTAGTGTCTACTCTGGACATTGTAAGATACATCAAATCACAAGAAATCCGCTGGCTAGGACATGTACGTCGGAGAGATGAGGGAAATAAAATTAAAAGGATTATTTTATATAAATTGTCCAACAATGGGAAGAGAGGAAGACCAAGGAAAAAGTGGATTGATAGTGTCAACAACTAAAGTCTTAGACAACTGGAAGAGATTGGCATTGGAGCTGTTGTGGTGGAGACTCCAAAAAAGCATGAACAAGGCTATAATGCCAGTAAATTAGAAAGAAGAAGAAGTGTCTACTCTAGGTTTTGCTGAATTTTCTGTATTTTGCCATGCGAACCCTGTGTATTCACCCTGGGATGTTAGTAGAAAACTATGATGGCAAACTGAAGTTGCAGCGTAGTAATCTCCTAGTGTGTACCCTAGATTTGCTGAATTTCAGCCGTGTGAACGGCTATATACCTATATACAGCTATATACCCTCCTTGAGATGTTTGTAGAAAACTATGATGGCAAAAATGTAGGTGCAGTGCAGTAATCTCCTAGTGTGTATACTGCTGAATTTGCTGTATTTCTTCCAAATGAACCCCCGTACCATCCCAGAGGTGTTCGTAGAAAACTGTGATGGCAATATTTAGATTCAAGGTAGTAAGTTCCTAGTGTGTATTCTAAGCACAGAGTACACGCAAGGAAAGTGTATATTCATAAATATGCAACATACCTGCCATTATTAAGACAAACAACTACAATATAAATGTCCAGCTTCCTAAGAGAACAACATAAGAAGTTGAACAAAAACGACTAGATATATTCTTTTTCTTTTTTCTTTTTATATACCAAGAAACAAAGCCTTTCTCAAATGGAATTCAGGAATAATTTTTGGGGAAAAATTTTACACTTTGATTCCGCGAAAGTGAAAATAAATTTTCTCCGATAAAGAACGCTGTCTTGCGGTCTCTTAAATCTTACTTACTTTTCCCAAGAAAAGATCCTGCCAGAGATTTCGGCGTGCAATCGCATTCTTCAACATTAGGGACGTATTTATCTTTGTTAGAGGTTGGTTCTGGAAATTGCACGTGGAATGTGTTCGGAGAATAAATATCTAATAAATTTGCAGGATGTGGTTTAAATGCGAGTATCACAGAAAAATAATGTAATGGCAGCCATTATCAATAAAAGTAATATTGTAGAATATAATACAATAGAATCATGCTAATAATAATATAGAAATATATTTTCATTTTTTAGGTTTTACATAACAATGATGAATAGATATTAATATTATAATAAATATATATTGTAGAAAGTAATATTAACAATTTTCTAATGTGTATATATATATATATGGTAGGTTTATTAAAATTAGCTAATGCTTAATAAGATCCAACCGCATTACAAATAACAATTTGTATTGTAGAATGTGATATTAAGTACATTACTGCTATTAAAATTGCTACACCAAGAAGGCGACTTGCTACAAACGTGCAATTTAAACGACAAGAAGAAGGTGCTGTGATATGCAAATGATTAGCTTTTCAACGCATTCAGACAAAGCAGGCGCACCTACAATGTGTTTAAATGAGGACATTTTTCAACCGGTTTCTCATACACAAATTGCATTTGAATGTTGTTGCCTGGTGAAAAGTTGTTGTGATGCCTCGTGAAAGGTTGCCGGGCGACTGGCTAGTCACCAGTACCAGTCTCTACGGTTGATGAGCTGTGGCATCGTGTTGAATCAAGGGCATCTGTACCTGTACATGCCTTCCAATTCTGTTTGACTCAATGCCCAGCAGTATATGCTGTTATTACTGCCAGAGGTGGTTGTTCTGGTACTGATTTCTCAGGATCTATGCGCCCAAATTTCTTGTTGTTATTTCCTGTATAATATATATGTCCAATAAATATCATTTTGTTATCTGCCTTTTTTCCTGGTGTAGCAATTTTAATGGCCAGTCGTGTATTTCGCTAATGTTTATTTACTGTATATAGGATTTCCTCGAAATTGCAATATCTAAGCACAAACAAGAATGACAAAATTGAGTACAGTACTAATAAATACACTGAAGTGACAAAAGTCATGGGATAGCAATATGCAAATTTTCAGATGGTAGCATCGCGTAGAACAGGTATAAATGCGAAGTGCTTTCGAGACTTTCATTTCTGTTCAAGTTATTCATGTGAAGAGGTTTCTGACGTGATGATGACCGCACGACGGGAATTCAGACTTTGAACGCGGAATGTTAGTTGGAGCTAGACGCATGGGTCATGCCATTTCGGAAATCGTTAGGAATTCAACATTCCCAGATCCACTGTGTCAAGAGTGTGCCGAGAGTATGACATTTCAGGCATAACATCCCACCATGGACAGCGCAGTGGTGACCGTCTGCACTTAACGACCGAGACCGGCGACGTCTGCAAAAAGAGTCGTAAATTCTAACAGACAAGCAACACTGCGTCAAATAACCCAGAAATCAATGTGGGACGTACAAGGGGACTTGTCTGTTGGAACTGTGCGGAGAAATTTGGCTTTCTTGGGCTATTCCAGCAGAAGACCGACTCGAGTGCCTTTACTGACAGAACGACATCGCTTGCAGCGACTCTCGTGGGCACGTGAGCATATCGGTTGGTCCCTAGATGAATGGAAAACCGTGGCCTGGTCCGATGAGTCACGATTTCAGTTGGTAAGAGCTGATGGTAGGTTCGAGTGTGGCGCAGACCCCACGAAGCCATGGACCCAAACTGTCAGCAGGCACTGTTCAAGCTGGCGGTGGCTCCGTAATGGTGTGGGCTGTTTTCATGGCATGGACTTGGTCCTCTGGTGCGACTGGACAGAACATTGACTGGAAATGCTTATGTTCAGCTACTTGGAGATCACTTGCAGCCATTCATGGACTTCATGTACCCAAACAACGATGGGATTTTTATGGATGACAATGTGCCATGTCACCGGGCCACAACTGTTCGCGATTGGTTTGAAGAACATTCTGGATAATTCCAACGAATGATCTGGCCACCTAGATCGCCCGGACATGAATCCCATCGAGCATTTATGGGACATCATCGAGAGGTCTGTTCGTGCCCAAAATCCTGCACCATCAACGCTTTCCAGTATGGACGTCTGTCGAGACAGCATGGCTCAATATTCCTGCAGAAGACTTCCAACGACTTGTTGAGTCCATGCCACGTCGAGTTGCTGCACTTCGCCGGGCGAAAGGAGGGCCGACACGATATTAAGAGGTATCCCATGACTTTTGTCACTTCAGTGTATATTGAGGATAAATTAAGGAAACGGTTGCTTTAATTGGCATTCTGCTGGAAATTCATAAGCCAATCTCACCTTCACATTAGCACGGCAAATACATGACGGTGACGATGATGAACAAAAGCAATAAATCAGTATTGAAGAATTGTGCTTGTTAGCTGAGATTTGAAGTGACTTTTTTTCTGACAATCAGAATGAAATACGTTCTTAGATACTATAAACCGCATATCACACGGGCTTATTTCGTTTCCTTCAACATGAAGTAAACTGGCCTTGCCTTTCATATTATATGCATACTGCTTATATGCGAACTGTTTCGATCAGAGGAAAGTCATGTAACTACAAACCACACCATCCTCAATGTTTGCCATGAAATGTGCGATAGAATGCTTCGTGCATTTGAGCTGCAAAAGCGATTTTTTCACGTCGAGGGTAACGAAACAAAGTCTATGCCTATTGTTCTTTTTCTGGAGTACTATCACATCTTCTATTTTGTCAAAACAGTTTATGAAAACACTACATGTATACATTTAACTACAAAGCTTATAAATTAATAAGAATTGACAAAAATCCCAAACTTTCAGTGGACTACTTTAAGGCAATATAACTACTATTTTCAAAGTCTAGCATAGAAGATGTTAACTCAAAATATGCTTAAGTTTGGTAAATTTTAATACATTGATATGTAGAGAAATCGTAGGATTATTTAGATTTTTTTTACAGTAGAATAATTTTAGTTGTAATATAAATATATACTGTAACAGTGCTTTCTCCTACGCATTGGCAAAAACTTCGCCTGTGGAGTTTAGGAGAAATAGCTAGTATGCCTCGAGACTCTCACTGAGAGATGTACCGCTCTCGTTGCGAAACGTTTTGTTTATAATCTCTCATCCCGAAAGAAAATATATTTAGCACATTCCGAGCATTAGATGGCCTACAGACTATCACCTGGAGAGGAAGTATATTACGCTAAGTTTAGGGTTTTCGGCTTAGAAGTGGAAGTCCTTCCACGAATCTACATTTATCTGCCTTGATTTGTTAAATAATATATGTCTCCAATTGTATGGGTGAGGTATTTGGGCCTGTGTAAATAAAGCATAAGTTCTCCAACCAGTGCCTCAAGTATCTCAACCCAATCACACCGTTACCCAACCTGCACATTACAATATATAAATAATATTTGTATAAATGTTGCTGAAAAGATTAAGCATTACTACACAACAAACTAAATAAATTAATTATTAAAACTGATTTTCTTTAAAAATGGCTTTTAATTTTACATTTTACACTGTCAATATTTACAAGCTTTATAATTTGTCTAATTCCCAGTCGATAGGTCGTAAATACTTTTTGGACAGTTATTATTGGAAAAACGTAACAGGTTTTCGCATATTATTATAGTGAGGCTTATTCCTCACACTACATTTGCTATTTGGCTTGCTCAATTACATAAACTGTTCGGGCGAATGATAAGATTTAACGTTTAACGTAAGTGTCACTGATGTTAGCTGATATGTTAAAGCTCTTCAATTTGATTGTACGATAAACAATATTAGTATCAAATTTTTAATATACCGCTCACCTTCATTAAACCACCGCAGTCAATTTTATCAACGTGTGGTTTAAAAGGGGAGGTTGTATGTATATATTTATTTTAACCACACTTGAATCTAAATAATTGTCATAATAATATCTTACCTGAAATAAAAACAGAATTGAGTCTGCCAATAAGGCCTTTTTTTGGATTAAGAAATGTTTAAATCGCAGTTCATAAGCAGAAAAACTAATTCTTGTTATATAAAACCCTTATTTGACTTACTCTGGTCTATGGCTCTAAAACTTGGACTTTGGCAAGATCTGATGAGGCCCATTTGGGTTTATTTGAGCGGAAGATTTTAAGGGCTACTCTTGGAGATATTAAGGAAAGTGATTATTGGAGAAGATGGTACAACGTAGAAATTTATAAATGCTATAAAGACCTAGGTATTATAAAATTTATTAATATAAACTGATTAAACTGGGCTGCTCATGTATTTAGAATGAATGATTTAAACTCTGGAAAAAAAAAAAAGGCTCGTTTTGGCATAGCCACAGGGACAAAGAGGAAGAGGACGACCCAAGTTCGATGGACAGACGCAATGGAAAAAGAGTTTGTTCTACTAAAGGTTAAGAATTGAGAGACCATTGTCCCCAGAGGAATTCATGGAAATCCCTTCAAAGGAAAATGAGCCCACTCTTTGTTGTTGTACTATTGATGATAATGATGAATGTAAATAATAAATTTGGGGAATAAACATTTTTAAGACATGGTGAATTAAAAAATAATCCAATATAACCTTTTGATAAAATAAAAAATATATTCACTTTTGTGATTGTTCCAGCCCTCCAAATAAAAATTAACAATCAAATTTATTGATAAGCAAAAAAAAAAAAAAAAAAGTTCAAATGATGATAAAATTCGTTATATCACCGAAAATCTCCTTTTATATATATCTGTTCAATTGATGTCTACTGCCAAACGATTTTTTCCAACTTGAACTCATCTAAACCCCTCTATATCGTCTGAAAATCAATTCACCCGTGAAGTCCACATCCCTTAAAACGACACTTAATAAAAAGAAATTGACCAATTTCCTCTCTTAAGTTCCGAAAACTCTCCTCTACACCCCCACACCCCTTATTCCTCATGCATTAAAAACGTTAGAATATGATGGTGGAAGGAGGGGGAGCACGGAATGGCGACCCCATAATCGTTTGAAGTGGTCACTTTATCTGCAGTAACAGAGTACGTGACTAGAAGACTAAGTAATCAGTTTTAGATCCCCCCTCCGAACACTTTTTTTTTTTTTTAACCTCTTCACCAACTCGCAGGAAATATCGCAAACGATAATGAATGAAATGCTGTTCGACTCCCCCGCCCACCCCCCCGGAATAACACTCCCTTCATATTCTTGGCCAGCTATGTATAAGAGGTTCTTCTTTTTCAAAAATCCGTGGGCATTCAAGTAGAAATGGCAGTTTATTGTTCATGAAAATCGTAAACTGGTGCATTCATGGCCATTTATAAATAGCAGTTGGGCACGATATTTATTGCGGATAAATATTGTGCTGTATTTATTGTGGATAAATAATAATAAACCATGAGATTCGGAGATTGGACACAAAGTAATTTTTTCATAAAAATAAAAAGGCTTTTTCCTGTTTATGACAGTAGTTTTAACGTGCAGTATGACAGCGACTGAGTTTCGTGACAATTTTCAAAAAAAAAAAAAAAGATAATATAAATTATTGCTTATGGTAATATAAATTATTTTTCATGGTAATGTAAATTGTCTCTGGTTGAAATAAATCTTAAAAAGTGGTTAACCTCAAGCTGACATATACGTTGAATAACGTTTGTACTACTGTGCTCAAAATTAAGACCAATTATTTTTTTTTTTTTTTGAAAAGTCTTTAATTGTTCTTCAAAATTTATTTCATCGCCTACAAAGTAATCCCCCTCCGGACACAATACCACTTATGCCAACTTTTTTCCATCTTCAATGCATGCTAAAAGTCATCGGCAGAGATGACCTTCAAAGCCCGCGGATATTCACATTGAATCTCTTCAATCGACTCAAAAAAATGGTCTTACTTTTGGGCACAGTAGTACGTTAAATAATAATAAACTATGTAAAATAGATTTTTGAGATTGGATAAAAAGTAATTTTTTTTCATAACAATAAAAGGCTTTTTCCTGTTTATGACAGTAGTTTTAACGTGCAGTACGACAGCGATTGGGTTTCGTGACAATTTTCCAAAAAAGATAATATAAATTATTTTTCATGGTAATGTAAATTGTCTCTGGTTGAAATAAATCTTAAAAAGTGGTTGACCTCAATCTGACATAGACGTTGAATAACGTTTCTAATACTGTGCCCAAAAGTGAGACCAATTATTTTTTTTTCAAAACTCCTTATTATTTTTCCAAAATTTATTTCATCACCTTCAAAGTAATCTCCCTCCGGACTCAATGCACTTATACCAACGTTTTTCCAATCCCTCAATGCATGCTAAAAGTTATCGGCAGGGATGGCCTTCAAAGTGCGCGGAGATTCACGTTGAATCTCTTCAATCGATTCAAAATGGTGTTCCCGGAGTGGTCTTTTGAGTTTAGGGAATAGCCAGGTGTGAATACAGTGATTGTGGAACGATATGGGTTTAATTTTTTGGCGAAAAGTCACGAAAAATAAATGTAGTTTGAGCTGGCGCATTCAGTGTTTTCGGTATCAATCGCGATTTGGCGCGTTTGAGGCCCAAAATGGAATCGGCCGACCCTTTTGAAATTCCAGTATCATCATCAAGGTCTCTAATAGTAAGCAGACGGTTTGCAAGCACCAAATCTTTAATATTTTAGACGTGAGCTTCGTTGGTTGTGGTTGATGGTCGTCCAGAGCACTCTTCTTCGTCTTTAACGTTCTCTGCCTCCTTTGAACTATTTATACCACTTCTAAACATTTCTTTTTTCTGATATAGGAATGCTCACCGAATGCCTTCTACAACATTCGCATACGTATTCTGCAAACAAAATTGAATGCAAGTTATTTGCTCAATTAATTCAGCCATTTCAAAAATTGCCAGACTCAGTTTTAGCGTCTCACAAAGCCAAACGTAACTGAAACACTAATAAATATCTTGCCAGCAACATAAAAAGAAAGAAAAATTGAAATTCCATAAGCCCCGGGAATTTTAAATTGAAAAATTGGTCTTACTTTTTTGGACACAGTAGTAAACGCCTCTTTGTTGTTTATGACTGTAGTTTTTAAGTGCAGTATGACAGAGTTTTAGTAATAGAGTAGAGTTTCGTGACAATTTTCCTAAAAAAGGTAATATAAATTACTGTTTATGGTAATATAAATTATTTATCATGTTAATATAAATTGTCTTTGGTTGAAATAAATCTTAAAAAGTGGTTAACCTCAATCTGACATATACGTTGAAGAACTTTTCTAGTGTTTGATTAACATAAGTGGCAAGTTATACATTAGAATACGAGCAATAAAAATTCGGTTTTATTAGTTATTATATGATATTGATATTCGTAGCAATCAGAAATGAAGTAATTAAACCACTGAATGGGAAATCCCTAATATGAATAGTAAATTTCTCAAATATGAAAGGAATAATAGTGCATATTTAATGATGTAGTTCATATTTAATGAATAATGCAATCATTTTTAGTCAGCATTTATGAGACAATTAATAAATAGTTCACGTAGTGATCTGTATTATGAAATAAATTTTAGTAATTGTTCAGTAATAAATGATTTAAAAATAATTAAATAATCATAGCGTAATAAAGTGAACAATCAAAATGTAATAATGCAAACGCAAATAACCAAAATTTAATAACCGACCAGTAACCAAGATTTTTAAAGGGTAAAAAATTAATTAATAGTTTAAAAAAACTAAAAACACGCTTTTAGAGTTAATCAAACTAAAAAGTAAAAAATAATTGCTAACATAAGAATAAAATGACTGACTGACGAAAAATGAATGTCACTGTTCTAAAGCGTGGGGTGCTCGATATCAATCGTTATAATTTTCACATAGTTTCATTCCGAAATGCAGAGTTAGTTTAAAATGTCCTTAAAAGCACCCCACGCTTTTTAGAACAGTGACATTCATTTGTATTCTTATGTCCTTATTTCCTTTTTTACTTTGGATTTGTTAACTCTAAAAGTGGGCGCTTTTAAACTATTAATCCCTACTGGGTTTGTTAAC